>JAVIAB010000059.1:70830444-71032944 GCA_032433765.1 Megaustenia siamemsis
GCTATCATTAGCCGGAATAAATTGCTTACTTCTGTGTCACAATCGGGTCATACGTATACCGTGCTTATCAGCTGTTGAGGTTAGTCACTGCGGCTAGGGGGGACGTATGTGGCTTGTTGGGGCGTGTGGCGTTGTGGGGTTTGTAATTGGGCATGTGCGAACATACTGTGTGTGTGTGTGTGTGTGATATTGTGTTGTTCATGCGCGTGCGAGTAGGCTTATGTTCAGGGTAAACAGCTCTTTAATGCCAGGGGTTATTGAGTTATTTGCGGAGTAATCATCATTTCACTCCGAACATGCCCATAGGTGCTCAGATTCCCTCCTAAGCAAGTCTCGAAGTGTCCAGCGACTGACGACTCCACTTCTGTGTTAGTTGATTAGTCTTCTTACACGCCCACTAAGTTTCTCGTTTCTGACTGTGCACATCTTAACTACAATCTCTTTCATTCGAAGGAGTGACGTGGACTCATGGTTTGCGAAGTCCTGTGCCCTTCCAACACCTCGGAGGGCTTTGAAGCAGTCCGTCCGATCCATTCGTTGCCCGTCCTCAACGACAGCGCAGCTAGCCAACCTGTCCGCTCTTTCATTTCCCCGTACAACCAGATTAATACCCTGGTCAATGCAATCACCTCCATCGTCATTTTACTCGTGGTCATGACGTATGCACCACTGTCTTCTTTGACTATTCTGCCTTCCGAGCGTGCTGTAAGTTCCCATTAACTTCTTTGCTGTTGTATTACAGATCCGTCTGTGTAGATGACTGCATCTTTTTCATCGGTGTTGTCTCAGATGAGACCCTTGACCTCCGCATTGACCACGACTGAGTTCTGCTCCCTACATTTCTTGTCGAGTGTGACAATACACGAGAATGTCACCAGAGTAATGTAGGCAACGGTATCCACTCCTCACCAGGGTTGATATTGGCAAGCCTACAGACCCTGTTTGATGGCATCGTCTGCTCGGCCCACCCATGATTTGCGTCGTACTGACAGTAAGAATTGCCAGGGCATGCTCGATTGGTGTGAGGACTAGTCCCTGGAACAGAAGAGTAAGTAGCATCTGCTCGATGTTGGCAGTTGCCATGACCTTCAAGGCGGTTAATCCTTTGTGGGATTTTGTTATCACATGGTCGACGTCACGCCAAGTGGCGTATAGGGAATATGGTGTTAGTGACCATACATTTTACAGACCTTCGGCACATGATTTTTGGGGTAAAGTGGTCGGTATTACGCCCGTGCCGCTTTACTTTCTCAGAAAAAATGCGGTACCCTTTAAAGGCTGGGTGAACCCGAAAACCGTAGGTTGGGATCGAACCCTACCTCTTGTCCTTTGTAGTCCAGTTCACTAACCACTGAGCTATCGCGGCTTCCATAGAAGGAGGACTGCTTTACTTAATTCTGTGATTTAATTAAAACAGTTATTTCTTTGCTTTTGTTCATAATTAAACCTAAAGCTTTACTGCTACGGGGCAACTATCAACTATATTTTCACTCTACCTACAAATCTAATATTTAAATCTGGGTAGCGATATAGATAAAGAGGGAGGAAAAGAAAATGATACCAAAATAAGGATATCAAAAGCAAGAGGAGCTTTTGTCGCACTGGAAACATATAGAAGTCCAAATAAATTAGGTTAAATACAAAAATAAAAATTGTTCAACTCCAATGTTAAATCAGTCCTATTATATGGCTGTGAAACATGGAGAACAACAGAACTGAAAATCATGAAGATACAGACTTTCATTAATGGATGCTTACGCAGAATAAAAGGATGGAAATGGCAGAACAAAATCACTAACATAGAATTATGAAAATGTACCAGTCAAATACTAGTGGTTAAAGAGATACAGCGAAGACGATGGCGTTGGATAGGACACACACTGCGGAAGCCAACTGAGACTATTACACAACAGGCCCTTTTATGGAATCCCCAGGGGAAAAGACAAAGAGGATGACCAAGGAATTCTTGGAGAAGACAGATAGAAGCAGAGATGAAGATGATGGGGAAGACATGGAATGATCTTAAAAGAATGGCAAGAGACAGAACGACTTGGAAAGTATTTGTTGAAGACCTATGCTCCACAGGGAGCTTAAAGGTAGAAGATGATCGACGTGGTCCCTAAAACACAGGCTACGATCAAACTTAACTCCGAGATACGTCATCACCCTGTCCCTGGTCACCTGCGTGGGTATTTTAGTCTAATATGTCCATTTATGTGATTGTATATCATTTACCGCTGTTATAGAAAACACAGTAGTTGATGTTTGATAGTAACTGGCAGGCGATGTTTGGTCAAGCGCTTCTGTTTTGGCTGATAGTATGTGGTTGTAACTATCAGGTGATGTTGGGTCTAGCACTTCGGTAGTGGCTGACATTCTATGGTTGTAAGTGTCAGGCGATGTTTGGTCAAGCACTTCTGTAGTGGCTGATAGTATGTGGTTGTAAATGTCAGGCGATGTTTGGTCAAGCACTTCCGTAGTGGCTGATAGTATGTGGTTGTAAATGTCAGGCGATGTTTGGTCAAGCACTTCTGTAGTGGCTGATAGTATGTGGTTGTAAATGTCACGCGATGTTTGGTCAAGCGCTTCTGTTGTGGCGGATTGTATGTGGTTGTAAATGTCAGGCGATGTTTGGTCAAGCACTTCTGTTGTGGCGGATTGTATGGGGTTGTAAATGTCAGGCGATGTTTGGTCAAGCACTTCTGTTGTGGCTGATAGTATGTGGTTGTAAATGTCACGCGATGTTTGGTCAAGCGCTTCTGTTGTGGCGGATTGTATGGGGTTGTAAATGTCAGGCGATGTTTGGTCAAGCACTTCTGTAGTGGCTGATATTCTGTGGTTGTAACTGTCAGGCGATGTTTTGTCAAGCACTTCTGTAGTGGCTGATAGTATGTGGTTGTAAATGTCAGGCGATGTTTGGTCAAGTGCTTCTGTTGTGGCGGATTGTACGTGGTTGTAACTGTCAGGCGATGTTTTGTCAAGCACTTCTGTAGTGGCTGATATTCTGTGGTTGTAACTATCAGGCGATGTTTGGTCAAGCACTTCTGTAGTGGCTGACATTCTATTGTTGTAAGTGTCAGACGATGTTTGGTCAAGCACTTCTGTAGTGGCTGATATTCTGTGGTTGTAACTGTCAGGCGATGTTTTGTCAAGCAATTCTGTAGTGGCTGATATTCCATGGTTGTAACTGTCCGGTGATGTTTAGCCAAGCACTTCTGTAGTGGCTGATATTCTGTGGTTGTAACTGTCCGGCGATGTTTTGTCAAGCACTTCTGTCACGGCTGATATTCCGCAGATTTGTAAATGACATGTTCGACTTCAGAAGATTATAGACATTTTTATGTCGTTGAATATAGCTTCTGTTGTTCTCTTGTATCTTTTAGCGTTTAATTTACTTTATATGGCTGTTAATGTCGTTGTGTCATTCAGAATTATAACTTTATCCCATTGTTTATTGTTGTGCCATTTTAAATGTTAGCTTTATTTCACTGTTTATTGTTGTGCAATTTTAAATGTTAGCTTTATTTCACTGTTTATTGTTGTGCCATTTTAAATGTTAACTTTATCTCATTGTTTATTGTTGTGCCATTTTAAATGTTAACTTTATCTCGTTGTTTATTGTTGTGCCATTTTAAATGTTAACTTTATCTCATTGTTTATTGTTGTGCCATTTTAAATGTTAACTTTGTCTCATTGTTTATTGTTGTGCCATTTTAAATGTTAGCTTTATCTCATTGTTTATTGTTGTGCCATTTTAAATGTTAACTTTATCTCATTGTTTATTGTTGTGCCATTTTAAATGTTAACTTTATCTCATTGTTTATTGTTGTGCCATTTTAAATGTTAACTTTATTTCATTGTTTTTTGTTGTGTCATTTTAAATGTTAGCTTTATTTCATTGTTTATTGTTGTGCCATTTTAAATGTT
The DNA here is from genome assembly GCA_032433765.1 of Megaustenia siamemsis. Classification (NCBI taxonomy): domain Eukaryota; kingdom Metazoa; phylum Mollusca; class Gastropoda; order Stylommatophora; family Ariophantidae; genus Megaustenia; species Megaustenia siamemsis. The sequence continues at coordinate 70,834,372 of JAVIAB010000059.1, forward strand.
AGCTTTATCTCATTGTTTATTGTTGCGCCACTTCAAATGTTAACTTTATCTCATTGTTTATTGTTGCGCCACTTCAAATGTTAGCTTTATTTCATTGTTTTTTCTTGTGTCATTTTCTCAGTTTATACCTCATGTGCTAGAACCTTCAACCAGATTTAACTAGTCCATGCCACTAGTAGGGATTTTCTCATGGATACCAAGCAACCAGCTGTGTACCTCATTACACTCACAGATTGTTTAAATTGCCCATATTTCATGTACAACTGTTGATTAGATTTTCCTTTGTTGTCCTTTCTTGAGCATGCAATAATCACCTGATCTTTAGCTTTTGATTAAAATAAGTAAAGAGCCCCCATTACGCCAAGTGGCGTATAGGGAATATGGTGTTAGTCACCATACATTTTAAGATATAAATTATTTTTATTTATTATTATTTGCATAGATAGAACATTAGAAGCACTAGGAAACATAACAGCAGCTGAATCGATCAGAAGAGCAAAAGACCGCAAATTATTCCTCCCCTCGACGCTGAAAGGCAAACGAGAAATGAAAGAAAAAGAAGAAGTGTGGGTTACATTCGCTTTCCACTTCAAGTTTAGCTCGGGACGAATGTCTCCGCTACAGAAAATGTCCATCAGAAAGTCCAAGTTCAATTCTGTTATTCGGATCAGGGTGTCATTTGAGATTCCATGACAATGTTGACATACGTGAGATGACAGCCGTCACGACAGTCAACAAAATGTTTTGAATAAGATCTCAGATGTCAGAACCGTGGCCCGACTTAACATTAGTAGAACTCATATTGAAATCAATGTCTGGTTTTTACATTAACTGGCACTACGATGAAAGATGTGCAAACACGCTTGACAAAGAGGTTCAAAAATGAGAAATGGGCTTTCACATATCAAGAGTGGAGACCGATATTTTGGTGATGTGGCGGTCTGGCTATGTGCTGAAGTTTCTTTGCTATAACTGGAGTTAATGTTGGTGGGATTTGATATATATGTAAAATCTGACGTTTGAAGTATGAGGTTTATTATGGGGAATGATGGTTATGTTGCCAGGTGAATGACTGAAGAATATTGATGACATAATACATATAAAACAATAATAAAATTGTGTTGAGCAGCTGACTAACAGAAAGACAAGACAAACTACAACGTTTCGGAAAAAGCTTTTATCAGCTGACTAACAGAAAGACAAGACAAACTGCAACGTTTCGGCAAAAGCTTTCATCAGGTATAGCAAACTAACTATACCCACTACACACAAAAATCCAAGCTAGAAAACACGACAAAGCTCTAAAGATATCGGAAAGAATGGCGGAAAAGACTGTGCTAAGTACTTAGGTAGAGTCTGGTTAGAAAGATTAAAATTTAGGGACTGGTTGGTCTCGAATCAAGCTGCAGGTATCGAGATAGAGAGGTTGTGGGTTCAAATCCCAGCTGCATCAGTTGGGATTTTTTATTTGTGATTTCCCTCTGAGGCAACCATCCCTGGTCTCAGCAAATAGGCTCGGTTTGAAATTGCAATTACTCATGAACGGGAAACAAACTATGAGTACCTCCGAAGTCGGAGTTATCTGCCTGTTCGGCGAGGGACCCATATGCACACGGCTGCCAGTGAAAAACCGATTAACACGTAAAATTCAGTTCCTAGTCTTTAGGGACTTCGCAAGAGGTGAAAGCAACGCATAAATTGGCGAAGAACTGAAAATGAGAGAAAGCTGACTATTGAATCTAAATTAGGAGAAGAAAACTGACATTTTGACAATTGCAAACGTCATGACTAACTTCAAAGGAAACAAATGGAGGGAATAGTTTCTGAAATGAGAAAGATAGGGAGCGACCTAGACGACAATGGACCCAAGAAATCTAACATACAACACTCAACGAGATGGGCAATATCATCATCATCAAGTACCATGCCTGCTGGCGTAGATGATCATGTCTCTCCACATCTTCCGATCTCGACAGTTATTTATTATTTCTTGACCTTCTGCCAAGCCATTCTCTTAAGCTGTCAGGTATCTTTTCTCTTTGCTTCCCTCTATCTCTTCGTCCCTCAATTTTCCCAGTTGTCACTATATATTCCAGATGTTCTCTTCTCATTGCATGACCAGAAAAATGATGATTGTTTCTTCCTAATATTGGAATTTACATGTAGCTCTTTTTTCTTTGGCCTCTTTCAGAATGTTTTCATTACTCTTCTTAGCTATCTTTGGTATTGTCAAAATTTTTCTGTAAAACCACAATTCTACTGTCTCCAGTGATTTTCCCGTCTGCTAACCTTCTGTCCATGATTCACATCCACGGGCAATATAGCTGTACAATAGAAAAACACTCGGATTAGCAGTTCAAGGACAGCGTCCGCATGTGGACACGCTACATGATAGTGATTAATTATTTTGTCCCATTGTTCTCTAGCCGCGTATCTGTTAATCTACTTCTTCTTCATTTCAACATCCGGTGGAGTATAGGTCTTTAACAAACACTTTCAACATGCAGTGGAGTATAGGTCTTCAATAAACACTTTCAACATCCGGTGGAGTATAGGTCTTCAACAAACACTTTCAACACGCAGTGGAGTATAGGTCTTCAACAAACACTTTCAACATGCAGTGGAGTATAGGTCTTCAACAAACACTTTCAACATCCGGTGGAGTATAGGTCTTCAATAAACACTTTCAACATCCGGTGGAGTATAGGTCTTCAATAAACACTTTCAACATCCGGTGGAGTATAGGTCTTCAACAAACACTTTCAACACGCAGTGGAGTATAGGTCTTCAACAAACACTTTCAACATGCAGTGGAGTATAGGTCTTCAACAAACACTTTCAACATCCGGTGGAGTATAGGTCTTCAACAAACACATCAACATCCGGTGGAGTATAGGTCTTCAACAAACACTTTCAACATCCGGTGGAGTATAGGTCTTCAACAAACACTTTCAACATCCGGTGGAGTATAGGTCTTCAACAAACACTTTCAACATCCGGTGGAGTATAGGTCTTCAACAAACACTTTCAACATCCCGTGGAGTATAGGTCTTCAACAAACACTTTCAACATCCGGTGGAGTATAGGTCTTCAACAAACACTTTCCAAACCGTTCTGTTTATTGCCATTTTTTTTAACATTATTCCATGTCTTCCCCATCATCTTCATCTCTGCTTCCATCTGTCCTCTCCAAGAATAGTTTGGTCTTCCTCTTTGTCTTTTTCCTTGGGGATTTCAGAAAGGGCCTGTTGTGCAATACTCTCGGTTTCCGCAGTGTTTCCTATCCAGCGCCATCGTCTTCGTTGTATCCTTTTATCCACTGGTACATGACTGGTATTTTCTCCATAATTCTATGTTAGTGATTTTGTCCTGCCATTTCCATCCTTTTGTTCTGCCCAAGAATCCATGAAGGCATGCATCTTCATGATTTTCAGTTCTGTTGTTCTCCATGTTTCACAGCCATATAATAGGACTGACTTAACATTGGAGTTGAACATTTTTATTTTTGTATTTAACATAATTTCTTTAGATTTCCTGATAGAAATATGTCTCTGCAACTGATGTTATTTAGTGACAAGAACACACCAACATTGTGTACGAGATGCAACAAGGTGCGGATATTTAACGAAAGCGCAAGAAAACACATTTGACCGGAAGTTGAAACTGTGACTTCCTGTTGGTGGTGAACATGCTCCGGCAAGCCTTGATGCTAATGACGGCCATACGTTTGCTGTGAGGTCATTATACTTCTCAGTCGAAGGGCTGGCGTGTCTAGATTTATGGAGATGAAGAAGAGAGGGGTGTAGTAGAAGGTGGGGGAGATGTGAAAGAAGGAGGTGGAGGAGTAGAAGAAGGAGGAGTAGAAGAAGGAGGAGTAGAAGAAGGAGGAGTAGAAGAAGGAAGAGGAGTAGAAGAAGGAGGAGTAGAAGAAGGAGGAGATGGAGTAGAAGAAGGAGGAGGAGTAGAAGAAGGAGGAGATGGAGTAGAAGAAGGAGGAGATGGAGTAGAAGAAGGAGGAGATGGAGTAGAAGAAGGAGGAGATGGAGTAGAAGAAGGAGGAGATGGAGTAGAAGAAGGAGGAGATGGAGTAGAAGAAGGAGGAGGAGTAGAAGAAGGAGGAGTAGAAGAAGGAGGAGTAGAAGAAGGAGGAGTAGAAGAAGGAAGAGGAGTAGAAGAAGGAGGAGTAGAAGAAGGAGGAGTAGAAGAAGGAGGAGGAGTAGAAGAAGGAGGAGATGGAGTAGAAGAAGGAGGAGTAGAAGAAGGAGGAGTAGAAGAAGGAGGAGTAGAAGAAGGAGGAGTAGAAGAAGGAGGAGTAGAAGAAGGAGGAGTAGAAGAAGGAAGAGGAGTAGAAGAAGGAGGAGATGGAGTAGAAGAAGGAGGAGATGGAGTAGAAGAAGCAGGAGATGGAGTAGAAGAAGGAGGAGTAGAAGAAGGAGGAGTAGAAGAAGGAGGAGTAGAAGAAGGAGGAGTAGAAGAAGGAAGAGGAGTAGAAGAAGGAGGAGTAGAAGAAGGAGGAGTAGAAGAAGGAGGAGGAGTAGAAGAAGGAGGAGATGGAGTAGAAGAAGGAGGAGTAGAAGAAGGAGGAGTAGAAGAAGGAGGAGTAGAAGAAGGAGGAGTAGAAGAAGGAGGAGGAGTAGAAGAAGGAGGAGATGGAGTAGAAGAAGGAGGAGATGGAGTAGAAGAAGCAGGAGATGGAGTAGAAGAAGGAGGAGTAGAAGAAGGAGGAGTAGAAGAAGGAGGAGGAGTAGAAGAAGGAGGAGTAGAAGAAGGAGGAGTAGAAGAAGGAGGAGTAGAAGAAGGAGGAGTAGAAGAAGGAGGAGGAGTAGAAGAAGGAGGAGTAGAAGAAGGAGGAGTAGAAGAAGGAGGAGGAGTAGAAGAAGGAGGAGTAGAAGAAGGAGGAGATGGAGTAGAAGAAGGAGGAGTAGAAGAAGGAGGAGGAGTAGAAGAAGGAGGAGATGGAGTAGAAGAAGGAGGAGATGGAGTAGAAGAAGGAGGAGTAGAAGAAGGAGGAGTAGAAGAAGGAGGAGGAGTAGAAGAAGGAGGAGTAGAAGAAGGAGGAGATGGAGTAGAAGAAGGAGGAGATGGAGTAGAAGAAGGAGGAGTAGAAGAAGGAGGAGTAGAAGAAGGAGGAGGAGTAGAAGAAGGAGGAGTAGAAGAAGGAGGAGGAGTAGAAGAAGGAGGAGATGGAGTAGAAGAAGGAGGAGATGGAGTAGAAGAAGCAGGAGATGGAGTAGAAGAAGGAGGAGATGGAGTAGAAGAAGGAGGAGATGGAGTAGAAGAAGGAGGAGGAGTAGAAGAAGGAGGAGATGGAGTAGAAGAAGGAGGAGGAGTAGAAGAAGGAGGAGATGGAGTAGAAGAAGGAGGAGGAGTAGAAGAAGGAGGAGATGGAGTAGAAGAAGGAGGAGGAGTAGAAGAAGGAGGAGATGGAGTAGAAGAAGGAGGAGGAGTAGAAGAAGAAAGAGGAGTAGAAGAAGGAAGAGATGGAGTAGAAGAAGGAGATGGAGTAGAAGAAGGAGGAGATGGAGTAGAAGAAGGAGGAGGAGTAGAAGAAGGAAGAGGAGTAGAAGAAGGAGGAGATGGAGTAGAAGAAGGAGGAGGAGTAGAAGAAGGAGGAGTAGAAGAAGGAAGAGAAGAAGAAGGAAGAGGAGTAGAAGAAGGAAGAGAAGAAGAAGGAAGAGGAGTAGAAGAAAGAGGAGGTGTAGAAGAAGGAGGAGGAGTAGAAGAAGGAGGAGTAGAAGAAGGAGGAGGAGTAGAAGAAGGAGGAGATGGAGTAGAAGAAGGAGGAGGAGTAGAAGAAGGAGGAGGAGTAGAAGAAGGAGGAGTAGAAGAAGGAGGAGGAGTAGAAGAAGGAGGAGATGGAGTAGAAGAAGGAGGAGGAGTAGAAGAAGGAGGAGTAGAAGAAGGAGGAGGAGTAGAAGAAGGAGGAGGAGTAGAAGAAGGAGGAGGAGTAGAAGAAGGAGGAGGAGTAGAAGAAGGAGGAGGAGTAGAAGAAGGAGGAGGAGTAGAAGAAGGAGGAGTAGAAGAAGGAGGAGGAGTAGAAGAAGAAGGAGGAGTAGAAGAAGGAGGAGGAGTAGAAGAAGGAGGAGGAGTAGAAGAAGAAGGAGATGGAGTAGAAGAAGGAGGAGTAGAAGAAGGAGAAGGAGTAGAAGAAGGAGGAGGAGTAGAAGAAGGAGGAGGAGTAGAAGAAGGAGGAGTAGAAGAAGGAGGAGGAGTAGAAGAAGGAGGAGTAGAAGAAGGAGGAGGAGTAGAAGAAGGAGGAGGAGTAGAAGAAGGAGGAGGAGTAGAAGAAGGAGGAGGAGTAGAAGAAGGAGGAGTAGAAGAAGGAGGAGGAGTAGAAGAAGGAGGAGATGGAGTAGAAGAAGGAGGAGGAGTAGAAGAAGGAGGAGATGGAGTAGAAGAAGGAGGAGGAGTAGAAGAAGGAAGAGGAGTAGAAGAAGGAAGAGATGGAGTAGAAGAAGGAGATGGAGTAGAAGAAGGAGGAGATGGAGTAGAAGAAGGAGGAGGAGTAGAAGAAGGAAGAGGAGTAGAAGAAGGAGGAGATGGAGTAGAAGAAGGAGGAGGAGGAGTAGAAGAAGGAGGAGTAGAAGAAGGAGGAGGAGTAGAAGAAGGAAGAGAAGAAGAAGGAAGAGGAGTAGAAGAAAGAGGAGGTGTAGAAGAAGGAGGAGTAGAAGAAGGAGGAGGAGTAGAAGAAGGAGGAGTAGAAGAAGGAGGAGGAGTAGAAGAAGGAAGAGAAGAAGAAGGAAGAGGAGTAGAAGAAGGAAGAGAAGAAGACGGAAGAGGAGTAGAAGAAAGAGGAGGTGTAGAAGAAGGAGGAGTAGAAGAAGGAGGAGGAGTAGAAGAAGGAGGAGTAGAAGAAGGAGGAGGAGTAGAAGAAGGAGGAGATGGAGTAGAAGAAGGAGGAGGAGTAGAAGAAGGAGGAGATGGAGTAGAAGAAGGAGGAGATGGAGTAGAAGAAGGAGGAGGAGTAGAAGAAGGAGGAGATGGAGTAGAAGAAGGAGGAAATGGAGTAGAAGAAGGAGGAGGAGTAGAAGAAGGAGGAGATGGAGTAGAAGAAGGAGGAGATGGAGTAGAAGAAGGAGGAGGAGTAGAAGAAGGAGGAGATGGAGTAGAAGAAGGAGGAGGAGTAGAAGAAGGAGGAGATGGAGTAGAAGAAGGAGGAGGAGTAGAAGAAGGAGGAGGAGTAGAAGAAGGAGGAGTAGAAGAAGGAAGAGAAGAAGAAGGAAGAGGCGCAGAAGAAAGAGGAGGTGTAGAAGAAGGAGGAGATGGAGTAGAAGAAGGAGGAGGAGTAGAAGAAGGAGGAGATGGAGTAGAAGAAGGAGGAGATGGAGTAGAAGAAGGAGGAGGAGTAGAAGAAGGAGGAGATGGAGTAGAAGAAGGAGGAGGAGTAGAAGAAGGAGGAGATGGAGTAGAGAAAGGAGGAGATGGAGTAGAAGAAGGAGGAGGACTAGAAGAAGGAGGAGTAGAAGAAGGAAGAGAAGAAGAAGGAAGAGGCGCAGAAGAAAGAGGAGGTGTAGAAGAAGGAGGAGTAGAAGAAGGAGGAGGAGTAGAAGAAGGAGGAGTAGAAGAAGGAAGAGAAGAAGAAGGAAGAGGAGTAGAAGAAGGAAGAGAAGAAGAAGGAAGAGGAGTAGAAGAAGGAGGAGTAGAAGAAGGAAGAGAAGAAGAAGGAAGAGGAGTAGAAGAAGGAGGAGTAGAAGAAGGAAGAGAAGAAGAAGGAAGAGAAGAAGAAGGAAGAGGAGTAGAAGAAGGAGGAGTAGAAGAAGGAAGTGGAGCAGAAGAAGGAGTGTAGAAGAAGGAAGAGAAGAAGAAGGAAGAGAAGAAGAAGGAAGAGGAGTAGAAGAAGGAGGAGTAGAAGAAGGAAGAGAAGAAGAAGGAAGAGAAGAAGAAGGAAGAGGAGTAGAAGAAGGAGGAGTAGAAGAAGGAAGAGAAGAAGAAGGAAGAGAAGAAGAAGGAAGAGGAGTAGAAGAAGGAAGAGAAGAAGAAGGAGAGATGAAGAAGGAAGAGAGTAGAAGAAGGAAGAGAAGAAGAAGGAAGAGGAGTAGAAGAAGGAAGAGAAGAAGAAGGAAGAGGAGTAGAAGAAGGAAGAGAAGAAGAAGGAAGAGGAGTAGAAGAAGGAAGAGAAGAAGAAGGAAGAGGAGTAGAAGAAGGAAGAGAAGAAGAAGGAAGAGGAGTAGAAGAAGGAAGAGAAGAAGGAAGAGAAGAAGAAGGAAGAGGAGTAGAAGAAGGAAGAGAAGAAGAAGGAAGAGGAGTGGAAGAATGAGGAGTAGAAGAAGGAGGAGTAGAAGAAGGAAGAGAAGAAGAAGGAAGAGGAGTAGAAGAAGGAAGAGAAGAAGAAGGAAGAGGAGTAGAAGAAGGAGGAGTAGAAGAAGGAGGAGTAGAAGAAGGAAGAGAAGAAGAAGAAGGAGGAGTAGAAGAAGGAAGAGAAGAAGAAGGAGGAGTAGAAGAAGGAGGAGTAGAAGAAGGAAGAGATGAAGAAGGAAGAGGAGTAGAAGAAGGAAGAGAAGAAGAAGGAAGAGGAGTAGAAGAAGGAGGAGTAGAAGAAGGAGGAGTAGAAGAAGGAAGAGAAGAAGAAGAGGAGGAGTAGAAGAAGGAAGAGAAGAAGAAGAAGGAGGAGTAGAAGAAGGAAGAGAAGAAGAAGGAAGAGGAGTAGAAGAAGGAGGAGTAGAAGAAGGAGGAGTAGAAGAAGGAAGAGAAGAAGAATGAAGAGGAGTAGAAGAAGGAGGAGTAGAAGGAAGAGAAGAAGAAGGAAGAGGAGTAGAAGAAGGAGGAGTATAAGAAGGAAGAGAAGAAGAAGGAAGAGGAGTAGAAGAAGGAGGAGGAGTAGAAAAGAAGGAGGAGTAGAAGGAGTAGAAGAAGGAAGTAGAAGGAGGAGTAGAAGAAGGAGGAGTAGAAGAAGGAAGAGTAGAAGAAGGAAGAGAAGAAGAAGGAAGAGGAGTAGAAGAAGAGGAGTAGAAGAAGGAGGAGTAGAAGAAGGAAGAGAAGAAGAAGGAAGAGGAGTAGAAGAAGGAGTAGAGGAAGGAAGATTAGTAGAAGAAGGAGGAGTAGAAGACGAGGAAGGAGGAGAAGAAAAAGTAGAAAGAGTAGAAGAAGGAGGAGAAGGAGTGGAAGAAGAAGAAGGAGAGGCATAAGAAAAGGAGGAGTAGAAGAAGAAGGAGATGAAGGAGCAGAAGAAGAATTAGGTGAGGTAGAAGAAGGAGTAGAAGAAGAAGGAGATGGAGAGCAGAAGAAGAATTAGGTGAGGTAGAAGGAGTAGAAGAAGAAGGAGATGGAGGAGCAGAAGAAGAATTAGGTGAGGTAGAAGAAGGAGTAGAAGAAGAAGTAGAAGAAGAAGAAAGAGTAGAAGAAGAAGTTGCAAAAGAAGAAGAACAAGGAGGACGAGCAGGAGGTAGAAGATGAGGAAGAGAGGAGAGCAGTAGAAGAAGAAGGAATAATAGAAGAAGAAGATGTAGAAGGAGAGAAAGAATAAGAGAGGGGAGTAGAAGAAGAAGGAAGAGGAGGAATATAAAAAGAAGTAGAAGAAGAAGAAACTATAAAAAAAGGAAGAGGAGTAGAAAAGAAGAATTAAGAAATGGAAGAAGAAGAAAAATGAGCAGGGAAAGAAGTAAAAGAGTAGAAGAAGACGATGACGAAGAAAAAGACGAAGAAAAATGAGGAGTAGAAGAAGACTAGGAAGGAAAGAATGACAAGCAGATGAAGAGAAGGAGAAGACAAAAAGAAGAAGAATTCACTTCTATTTGTTTTCCTACTCGTGTTTGCGCCGTAGACTAATGGCCTGTATGATTGTGAGCAATGAGTTCCCGAATGTCGTAATTTCTAGATTGTCTTTTACTGAGAGCATGTTTTCAAGTCGACACGTTTGAGAGCTAAGGCATTGTTGTTTATCACTGGTACTTTCGTTCATTTTTATATATGTGTCTTCCCAGGAATATAGAAAACAAATGTTTCGACGGGAACTCTCTACACAGAGTTATTGAGTTATTAGCGGGTCATCACCATTGCACTCCGAACATGTCCATAGGGGCTCAGATCCCCTCCTCAGTAAGTCTCGCAGTGTCCAGTGACTGACGACTCCAGTTCTGTGTTGGTTGATAAATCTTCTTACACGCCCACTAAGTTTCTCGTTTCTGGCTGTGCCCATCTTAACTCCCATCTCTATCATCCGAAGAAGTGACGTGGACTCATGGTTGTCGAAGTCCTGTGTCCTTCCCACTTCCCGGAGAGCATTGATGATGTCCGCCCGATCCATTGGTTGACAGTCCTCAAAAATAGCGCAGCTAGCCAACCTGTCCGCCCTTTCATTTCCCCGTACTTCTGCATGTCCTGGGACGTAGAAAAAGCTGACCTTAGGTATTTTTGACTTCTGCAATGACTCTACCCGTTGCCTACGTACAGATCCCGCCTCCACTTTTCTTAGTATGCTCATCGAATCACTCAGTATACAGGCGTGGGTGTAGTCTTGTGACTCTAGCCAGATTAATGCCTTGGTCACAGCCATCACCTCCATCGTCATGCTACTCGTGGTCATAACGTATGCACCACTGTCTTCCTTGACTATTCTACACAGAGCCTCGCGGAAGAAACGCTGTCTTATCTCAATAGCTGAATTTTGCATCCCCACCCCCCAACCCCCAAAAAAAGCGCTGTCTTGTCTGAATAGCTGAATTTTGCATATTCCCCCCCCCCCAAAAAAAAAGCGCTATCTTGTCTCAATAGCTGAATTTTTGCATCCCCCCCCCAAAAAAAAAAGCGCTGTCTTGTCTGAATAGCTGAATTTTTGCATATTCCCCCCCCCCCAAAAAAAAAAGCGCTATCTTGTCTCAATAGCTGAATTTTTGCATCCCCCCCCCCCCACCAAAAAAAAAAATAAAAAGCGCTGTCTTGTCTCAATAGCTGAATTTTTGCATCCCCCCCCCCCAAAAAAAAAAAAAAAAAAAAGCGCCGTCTTGTCTCAATAGCTGAAAATTACATTTCCCCCCCCCCCCCCCCCCCAAAAAAAAAAAAAAAAATCTCAAATTTGCCGTTTCATTCCGAACTGTGCTAAGAACTCTATTCCACATAAATATTGACTTTAGGAGAACATTTGACGTCAGTGTGCGGTGTCACAAATTGAAACCACTTCTGTTGAAAATCAGTTTGAAAGTCGAGTGGGATATACAAGGTTCGGGGCTTCATACATAAACAATACAAAATTGTAAAGGTTAGAACTAAAATGCCACTTTGAGATGAAAACGAAGAGCTGTGACTGAATATTTTTCGACATTATTAATGAATGTACGGTGTGAATTCATTGCCGAGGAGACACAGAGGGTCAGTTTAGCTAATACATTCAGAGTGCTCTCTCTCTCTCTATATATATATATATAATGTTGAAAGTTCCCTGGACAGCTAAAACGACCAATGAAGAAATTCTGAAAGAGGCCAACACAAAGAGGGAACTCTAAAAAACATCAGAAAGAAACAATCAACATTTTTTGGGCACATCATGAGAAGTTGATAGTTGAAATACCTGGTTACAAAAGGCAAAATAAAAGTAAAGAGAGATCGCGGAAGATAAAGAGAGAAAATACTGGAAAGCTTGGCGGTCATGGCATGGAAAACAGTCAACAACAGAACTGATACGATGCACTGTAGATAGAAGATTGTGGAAGGACATGATCTACTATGCCAACCGGTATGGCACATGATGATTATGATTCAGAGTGCTGTAAATTAATTGACAATAAAAGTACATCACTTAGCTAATCCCAGCCTCTAATGGGTACCAGAATTTTTTTTCTGGGAAAGTAAAGCGGCACGGGCGTAATACCGACCACATTACCCCAAAACTCATGTGCCGAAGATCTGTAAAATGTATGGTCACTAAAACCATATTCCCTACACGTCACTTGGCGTGACGGGGGTACTTTACTTTTTTTTTCAATCAAAAAGTCCGTGTATCTGTTTTTAACTTCGTTATTTATGTATTGACTGTCCGTGTGTCTCGCGTCATCACACAACAAAATATATTAATAATTATTATTTCATAAACTCATTGAGTTAGACCAAGTATCAACACTAATGAAAAACAAAGCAATAACTACGGACGCAATATACAAATCAATGTTTCTACCAACTCTGTGCTATCAGTGCCAGAATTGGACGCTGGACTCTAGAACAATAAGAAAGATAACGACCACCGAAATGTAATGTGTCAGAAGAATAACGGGAAACAGCTAAAGGGACAGAGTAAGAAACACTGACCTGAGGAAGAAACTCGAAATTGAACCAGACATCGAATACATAAAGAAACAACAGATAAATTGGTTTGGCCACATAACAAGACAAAAAGAACTAACAATGACTCAAAGAGCCATAAACAAACGGTACGAAAATGCCAGATTAAGAGGAAAACCGAGAAAGAGATGGATAAAGGGAATACTAGAGTCACTAGGAGGGATAACACCAGAAGAGGCCAACAGAAGAGCAAAGAATCGCAGATTGTATCTCCCCACGACGCCAACGGCAATAGATGAAAGATAGTAGAAGAAGAGGAAGAAGTGAGTTAGTAAGTAGATAATGAGACAAGTTCTGTGATCAGGTGGGAATAACCATAACAGTGGCTGATATCTCAACACTTCTCTCCCTTAAATGTATGCTCTTTCTCTAGTCCCATCCTCCATCCAAGTGTCCCGTCTCCCTTCCTATCTCAATTCAACTCACGAACGCCACTTACCGTGACGTCACCACAAGGACCTGACAACCCTGATTCCCCCATTCTTAAGTTCGCCTTCCACAGATTTTCTAACTGGCGACAGCCGTCATTGAAGTCCTGAATTTTATCACAAAACCCGAGCAAGCTGTCGAGGGCAACAACTACCTAACTCACAGCCCGTGCTTACACATCTAACCTGGATTGTGTTGTATAAGAAATAATTTCAGCCTTAATACAAATCTATACCACTGTGTTAAACGCCTGCGATGTGATTAAATAGATTTCCATTGCCAGGTTGTACATATAAACTGCTAAGTAGTGGTATGTTAGATGTTCCTATTTTTGTCACTGTTTTTGTGTAAACTGGTATATGAAACCACGTAACGGATTGCGCATGTTGAGGGGATGCATTTCTACGTTGATTACTTAAAAAATAAAAATAAAAGTAACTATTTTAGACAAGAAAACACGTCGATAAATGCATTTCATAAATAAATTTATTCAGGTACATTTATTTACTTTACCTTTGCTAATGTTGTTGAAGTTTCCCTGGCTTATTTGTTTATTTTTGACAAATGATAAGTTGGGAGGGGAACAATTTTTTGTCTTTCATTTAAGTTTACATTGTTGATGAATTCGTTTATTGGTTAGTTTGCCGGTACGCTAGTTGATTGGTTCATTGGTAAGTTGTCATGGATTTTGCTGGTTCAGTGCTTGATTTGTTGGTTGTTGCTGTTTGTCATTTTGATAAATTTGTTAATTAACATTTGTGTTAGTTATCTGTTAAAAGAATAGGAATGGCAAAAGGTCATGTTAATTTCATTAAAAATATATTTAACATCAAAACAGATAACACCAGGGCTAAAACAAAAATAGCAAAAATGTTATATCTTTTCAACATTCCTGTATGGTGCAGAAACATAGACATTAGGTAAGAAAATAGAACAGAAAATTGAAGCCTTTGAAATATGGATTTATAGAAGAATAGGAAGAATTGGATGGAAAGAAAGAAATCAAACGATGAAGTCTTAAAACAACTAAAAATGAACAGAGAACTACTAAACACAATTCAAACAAGTCAAATTAGATTTTTGGGGCATGTTAAAAGACACAACAGACTACTAAAAGTAATCTAGAAAGGCAGCGGTAGACCAAGACTAACATGGACGAGTAACAGCAAAAGATGGACAAGTCAGCCTATGACAATTTGCACCATCAAAGCTAGAGACAGAGCGGAATGGCGCTCCATGGTAATCAACTATTGATGCGAAGACGGCACTCAATGAATGAAATGAAATCTGGTTTCTGAGTTATTGTGTTTGTCGGCTGGTTGATTTTTGGTGGACATGTGTGTTGGTTATCTGGTTGTGTTTTTGTTATTTTTTTTTGACTGGTTGTTTTGTTGGTGGACATGTGTGTTGGTTATCTGGTTTGTATGTTGTTATTTTATTTTTTACTGGTTTGGTTTTTAATGGACATGTGTTTGGTTATTTGGTTATTTTTTTTGAATGTTGTTTTGTTGGTGGACATGTGTGTTGGTTATCTGGTTTGTGTGTTGTTTAGTTATTTTATTTTGACTGGTTTGGTTTTTTAATGGACATGTGTGTTGGTTATCTGGTTTGTGGGTTGGTTAGATTTTTTTGGGTTGGATGGTGCTCTGTTAGTTTATTAGTTTTTTTGTCATTTCACATTATTTTCCATATTTTTGGCCAGCTGCAGTCGTCTTGTTTTATTTGTTATTAGTTGGCAGAGTGACTGGCTGGGTGTCATTCTTCATTTCTTTCTTTTCTCTTTTCACTGATACCTAAAAGATGTCGTGGTTACATCATTTGTCGTTCTTGCGCTGCTCGAACTGTCTGAATTAGTGATTTTCCTTTGTTGTTACATGTCTCTGTCACTACATCTATCCATTTTCTTCTGGGTCTTCCTCTTGGTCTTTTTCCATGCATTCTTGAGAAGACGCCCATGATGGTGATTGGTGAGGATTCATTCTGACCAGGTGGCCAAACCATTTAAGTTGTTGTTGTTTTAATATATTCTTGGCAGGGTTTTGTTCCTACCATTTTCCTTATGGTTTCATTTGGTATTCTATCTCTTCTTGTGTTGTTTGTTACTTTTCTCAAGCATCGCATCTCACATGTATTGATCTTTCTTAAATGTGATTTAGAAAGGGTCCATGTTTGACTTTCATAGCACATCGTTGGTATGAAAATGCTATTTATCATTTGTTGTTCAGCTGCCATAGAAATGTTTGGATGTCTTAGCAATTGTGAAAGCTGGTATGTGATAGCATTTGCTTTTTGTATTCTCATGTCAATTTCTCTGTCTAGTTTTCCATCTTCTGGGTATCATTTCAGGATTTATTTATATTAATTTTTTTTTCTTTTGGCTTCCCTGTTATTGCTGGTTGGTTGACAAAGTGACTGGCCGTTTACTGGTAGATTGCCGGGGTGGCTATTAATTGATTTGGCAATCATTGAGTTCTTGTCTTTTTTTTGTGTGTGGATAATTTTTGTTCATCGTTTTGTTTGTTCGCAATGAATTCATAATCCTTTAGGCACATGTCCGTTGGCTCAAAACGTTGTTGAATAGAAACGATTGAAAAAAAAAGCTTCACAACTGACAGACATACTCAAACTCATACACAGTGCAAACACACACTCACACAAACAGACAAAATCACACACGGCATAATCAAACATAAATACAGATATATGCATGGACACAACCACACGCAAACACTGTCAACATAAAAAGACAGTCATGTGCACAGACAGACATACATTCACTTGCATAAATAGTCACACCCACAGAACATCATCATCATCAAGTACCATGCCTGCTGGCGTAGGTGATCATGTCTCTCCACAACTCTCGATCTCGACAGTTATTTTATCATTTCTGTTGTTGACCTTCTGCCAAGCCAATCTCTTAAGCTGTCTGGTATCTTTTCTCTTTGCTTCCCTCTATCTCTTCGTCCCTCAATTTTCCCAGTTGTTACAATATATTCCAGCTGCTCTCTTCTCATTACATGGACAAAAATGATGATTGTTTCTTCCTAATATTGGAAATTCGCTCTCTCTTTCGTTTTGGCCTCTTTCAGAACATTTTCATTACCTTTCTTCTTAAAAACATAGATGCGATCGCTCACACACACACAGTCACGCTCACATTAACACACACACATACACGACCACAAGAACACACGCACGATGATACATACATACATGGTCATACACACACAGACGACATACACATTAACAATCACGAAATGAACTGGGATCTGCACCCTAACCGCATGTACCTGCAATTCTGAATTGTTCCACACAGACATATCAACCTCAGCTGCCACCATATTGTTGCGCACAAGGATGGCCTGCCCAAGGTGTCGTCTATTGTAAAAACAATGAAAGCCAGGAGTACACACTGTCCTGTCACCAAGAAGAGTTTCTTGCAAAACCATTATATCGGCGCCGCACAGTAGCTTATCAAGAATGGGCCGTCGTTGATTAATGGACCCACAATTCCAATAAGTAACGCGCACATACTTTAGGCCTAGACTCTCACACTTTGATAGTTTAGTGCCACCCCTCTTGCCCCGTCGTGTTTTCCTTCTTCGATGATGTAGTTTGGGCTGCATCTGAATACATACACTTACCGTCGTCTTTGATGAACGTCGCTGAACGTCGATGCTGTGGGTGGTCTAGACTCATGTGCACTTACTCAGTCGCACGGTCCAGAACCCGTTTCCACGTTATAAACTGGCCAGCTCCAGTAACTTGCTCAGCAGCACGCGGAAACACTGTGAGCTTTCTACAAATTAAATGACTTACGCGTCCTTGACAACAGACCGGCGTAAACAAACCGCCATTTTTTACGCGTCTGTATGCCTGTATGTGTATGCATGTAATGGGAATGTGAACACACAACAACATAGGCAATTTAGCTGACGACGACTTGACAAAATTGGCCAATGAGTTTAATGCCAGTATTCGGAGTGGCCAGATTAAGGAGGAGTGGCTACACAGCTACTTACTATCGCAACCGAAGCCAAACAAGGACCATTCTCAGATCAGTGCCTACAGAATCATCACAATGCAGAACACTGCGGGCAAGCTGCTGGAGAAAATAGTTGCCCTTGTCCTCACCTGTCACCTTGAACAGAAACGTGTATTCCCACCCACACTCGGAGGTTATAGATATAACAAAGAGACATGGCTCAATGCGGCAGTATTTGCCTATGACGTCTTCGAAGGCTTCCACAGATGAGAGGAGACATGTGCTGCTGCTACAGATCTGGAGGATGCATACAACAGGGTACCATTTGAATATCTCATGCATATGCTCCTCAAAATGGCGGTGCACCCCTTCCTCATTAGATGGATCGCCGCGGCACTGTTTCAGAGGAAGGTGATACTCAGATGTGGAAGTTGGTCTTCCGAGCCTACATCCATTTGTCCAGGGCTGCCACAAGGCTCACCATTGTCACCAGTTCTATTTAAACGTGTACACAATAAATATCACGGCCCAACAGTTGGATGGGAGGGGAAGAACTATGACTTTTGCTGATGACATTCTGGTATATCGACAGGGAAGAGACAGACGGGGAATCGCCTCCACAATGCAAGACGAACTCGATCGCATTTCTTCCTGGTGTGGGGTATCAGGTGCCGTGGTTAATCCTAATAAAGCATCAGTTTCATGGTTCTCCCTTAACAATAATATCGTTAATACGACCACACCGGTAGTACGAATGGGAGCTGATGAGGTGACCAGGGACAAGTTGATGACATACCTCGGAGTTAAGTTTGATCGCAGCCTGTGTTTTCAGGACCACGTCGACCATGTGATAACAAAATCCCGCAAAGGATTAGCCGCCTTGAAGGTCATGGCAGCTGCCAACATCGAGCAGAGGCTACTTAGTCTTCTGTTCCAGGGATTAGTCCTCGCACCTATCGAATATGCCCTGGCAATTCTTACTGTCAGTACGACTCAAATTGATAGGCTGGAGAAAATACAAAATGAAGCCATGCGCATTATCCTGGGATGTACGGTGGACACTCCTTGTGTAGCAATGAGGTATCTTCTTGATTTTCCAACCATGGATGACAGAATCAAGATCTGGAGAGCACGAGCATACCTGAAGATTAGTACAGATACAGAGCATCCATTGCACCACGTGCTCAGCACAGAGAAAGGTGACAGGCTAAAAAGAGGCAAATCATGGGTGGGCCGAGCAGAAGATGTCATCAAACAGGTCTGTGTTTGGTGAGGAGCGGATACCGGTGCCTACGTCCTTCAAGGGGACTTTCTCGTGTATTATCACACTCGAC
This sequence comes from Megaustenia siamemsis, assembly GCA_032433765.1. NCBI lineage: Eukaryota > Metazoa > Mollusca > Gastropoda > Stylommatophora > Ariophantidae > Megaustenia > Megaustenia siamemsis. Next base: position 70,852,393 of record JAVIAB010000059.1, read on the forward strand.
AGGAAAAGTAGGGAACAGAACCCGGTCGTGGTTAATGCTGAGGTCAACGGTCTCATCTGCGATAACACCGATGAGAAATATGCAGTCATCTATACAGACGGATCTGTAAGACGACATCAAAGAAGTGCATGGGCATTTACGGCACGCTCGGCAGGCAGAATAGTCTACGAAGACAGTGGTGCATACGTCATGACCACGAGTAGCATGACAATGGAGGTGATGGCAGTGACCAAGGCATTCAAATGGTTAGAGTCACAAGACTACACATACGCATGGATACTGAGTGATTCGATGAGCATGATAAAAAAAGTGGAGGCGGGCTCTGTACGCATGCAATGGGTAGAGTCGTTGCAGAAATCCAAAATACGTAAGGTCACCTTTGTCTATGTCCCTGGACATGCGGGAGTACGGGGAAATGAAAGAGGGGACAGGTTGGCTAGCTGTGCTGTCGTTGAGGACGGGCAACCAATGGATCGGGCGGACATCATCAATGCACTCCGAGATGTTGGAAGAGCACATGACTTCGACAAACACAGATCCACGTCACTTCTTCGGATGATGGAAATGGGAGTTAAGATGGGCACAGCCAGAAATGAGAAACTTAGTGGCCGTGTAAGAAGACTTATCAACCAACATAGAACTGGAGTCGTCAGTCGCTGAACACTGAGGGAATTGCTGAGGAGGGGATCTGAACACCTATGGACATGTTCGGAGTGCAATGATAATGACCCGCAAATAACTCAACAACTCAATAACTCAAATAACTCAATAACTCAAATAACTCAATAACACACAAAGACACATTAACAGCAGCGGTGTCAAAAATAAATAAGGTCAACCAAGACCTGACATTAACCAGTGGTTAAATACAAGGCACAGCGCCTTGCTGCATGCAGGACCACCCACGATAACTTGACCACTCCTCTTATGATGCAGGGACACAAACATAGTAGCACAGCTTTGAAAAGAAGACCCGTACCTTTGTCTTCAATCAATTCAGAGGAAGAAGTATGTTTACAGCACTCGGAAAAAAATGACAAATAATCAACAACAGAAAAAAAAACAACAAAGTACAATATATGAACCGAAGCAGGATCGATCCCGTACTCAGTGGCGCAGCGCCTTGCCACGAAAGTCTAAATTTTCCTCTTCCCCTCTTCCTCTGAATTGATTCGTTGATTATCGCCTCGGAAGTTTCCCTCTATAATAATAATCATTTATTATTAGTTGTCTCCTTTGTCTTGACCATGCCCCTCAAGTATATGTCGGTATTGGCTGTACACCTAAGTAATATTTGTATTGATTGTAAGTGCAAGTTATGTTGGTATTGATTGAACTAGCGAGTAATATTCTTATTGACTTTATGCCATCTGTTAAAAGAGAGTGAACACCTATAGGTCTGTCAATTGTGCAGCGAGATCGATCTGTCTATTCAGCAAATTCAAAAGTAATTTTGTTGGTTGAGTTGTAGATTAGTTGGTTGGTGTTGGTTGATTTATTGGTTGGTTTGAGTTATTGGTTGATTGATTTGTTGGTTGGTTGAATTGTTAGTTGGCTGATTTATTGGCTGGTTGATTTGTTTGTTGGTTGGCTTATTGAATTGTTGGTTGGCTGATTTGTTAATTGGTTGCTTAGTTGGTTGGCTGATTTGTTGATTGGTTGAATTTTTGGTTGATTGACTTGTTTGTTGGTTGAATTGTTGGCTGGGTTATTGGTTATTTGTTGATTTCTTGGTTACTTCATTTATTGGTTAGTTGAATTATTGGTTGGCTAAATTATTCGTTTCTTCATTAGTTGATTATTGATTTGTTGGTTGGTTGAATTGTTGGTTGGTTTATTTGTTTGTTGGTTGAATTGTTGAATTGTTCAATTGTTGATTTGCTGATTTGTTGGTTGGTTGAATTGTTGGTTGGTTAATTTGTTTGTTGGTTAATTTGTTGGTTGGTTGAGTTATTGGTTGGCTAATTGCTTGATTGGTCGATAGGTCGGTTGGTAAGTTGGTTGCTTGATTAGCTGATCTTTACTTATTTGGTTAATTGGTTCCTTGATTGCTTAATTGGTTAGTGCATCGGTTGGTTGGTTACTTACTTATTTGATTGTCTGGTTGATTGATTTGTAAGTTGGCTGGATGGTTGCTTGATTGGCTGATTGATGGGTTGGTTGGCTGATTAATTACTTAATTATTTAGTTGGTGAGATGGTTTGTTCCTTGGTTGGTTTGTTTGATTAGTTTGTTGGTAAGTTGATTTGTTGGCCGATCAGTTAGTTGATTGCTTGGTAGTTAGCTGATCAGTTAGTTAATTGCTTGGAAATTGACGAATCAATTAGTTGATTGCTTGGTAATTGGCTGATCAGTTAGATGATTACTTATTAGATGGCTGATCAGTTAGTTAATTGCTTGGTAATTGACGGATAAGTTAGTTAATTGCTTGGTAATTGGCTGATCAGTAAGTTAACTGCTTGGTAATTGACGGATCAGTTAGTTGATTGCTTGGTAGTTGGCTGCTCAGTAAGTTGATTGCTTGGTGTTTGGCTGATCAGTTAGTTGATTGCTTGGTGATTGGCTGATCAGTTTGATGATATCTGATTGGTTTATTGTAAGTTGGTTTGTTGGCTGTTTAGTTGGTTGATTGGTTAACAAGTTGGTCCGTTAGTTGTTTAAATGATTAAATGGCTAATTGTCTGCTAATTTACTAGTTGGTTAGTAGCCTGCTGGCGTAGGTGACCATGTCTCTCCACAACTTTCGATCTCGACAGTTATTTATCATTTCTGTTGTTAACCTTCTGCCACGCCATTCTCTTTAACTGTCTGGTGTATTTTCTCTTTGCCTCCCTCTATCTCTTCGTCCCTTAATTTTCCCAGTTGTTACAATATATTCCAGCTGTTCCCTTCTCATTACATGGCCAAAAAATGATGATTGTTTTTTTTTTTTTTATTAATATTGAAAACTAGCCCTCTTCTTGCTTTGGCCTCTTTCAGAACATTTTCATTATTCTTCTTAGTTGTCCATGGTATTCTCAACATTCTTCTGTAAAACCACAGTTCTACAGCCTCCACTGTTTTTCTTGTATGTTGTCATATTGTCCATGATTCACATCCATATGTTAAGACTGGCTCTACACAACATTTAAGAACTCTTTTTCTTGTTTCTATTGTCAAAAATGGATTGCATAGTATCTTCCTCATTTTTTTGGAAAGCTGCTTTTTCCTGTGCCATTCTGCATCTCACCTTTTTTGTACATCTTCCGTCTGAGGTTAACAAAGTTCCCAAATATTTAAATTCATTTACCTGTTTTAATATTGTTTCGCTTGTCGTTATTTTGCACTGAGGTGATGACTTTTTCTTTGTTGTTACCATTACTTCTGTCTTTTTGCTATTAAGGTCGAGTCCTTTATCAGAAAAAATATATACATATCTTTATATTAGAAATCATCAGCTTTATCTGAGATTATTTGTAGTGATGTTAATGTCATTGATTGAATAGTTGCTTAGCTGGTTGGTTGATAAGTATGTTGGCTGGTATGTTTGAGGGATATCTGTTGATACTTTTGTTGGTTTGTAAGTTGGTTTGATGATTATTAAGTTGAGTAGGGTTTTTTTTTACAAACTGATTATTTGGTAAATTGTGTGGTTTGTTTGATTGGCAGATTGTTTTTTATCTCATTAGTTAGTTCACAGATTGGTTGTTGGGTAAGTTGGCTGGTTCGTTGGTTGGCAGATTGTTTGTTCTATAAATTGATTGGTTGATTAGTAAGTCCATTGGTTGGTTGGCTAGTTTCTTGCTTAGTTGTTGATGGCTGCTGATCAGCTGATACGTTGTTTAGTTGGTCAGTGAAGTGGTTGCTACGTTAATTGGTTGGTCAGTGAAGTGGTTGCTACGTTAATTGGTTTATCAGTGAAGTGGTTGGTACATTAATTGGTTGGTTAGATAATAATAAATTGTTTGGTTGGTTGGTTACTTAGTTGGTGTTCACTGTTTTGGTCAGTTCATTAAATGTTTAATTGATTGCCACTAATCGAACAATCTCTTTGACTTTAGTCATTTGCCTCAAATGTTATTCCTATATTAATTACTTTATGACTGCTTTCGTTATTTATTCATTGTTCACCCGAATGATAACTTTAGAATCGATCAATCGCTTGCTTGGTTCTTGCACTTCATATTGAGCTATCGATTATCTCTGTTATCGGCTGGTTAGTTGGCTAGTTTGTGCTTTGATTTATTTGTTTTATTGCCTAATTTGTTATTGATTTGTTCAACCGCTTAATAAAACGATGTTTATTTCGTGAGGTTCATTTTTTAAATTATTTAGTTGATTATTTAGTTGATTGTTTAGTTGATTATTTAGTTGATTGTTTAGTTGATTGTTTAGTTGATTGTTTAGTTGATTGTTTAGTTGATTGTTTAGTTGATTGTTTAGTTGATTGTTTAGTTGATTGTTTAGTTGATTGTTTAGTTGATTGTTTAGTTGATTGTTTAGTTGATTGTTTAGTTGATTGTTTAGTTGATTGTTTAGTTGATTGTTTAGTTGATTGTTTAGTTGATTGTTTAGTTGATTGTTTAGTTGATTGTTTAGTTGATTGTTTAGTTGATTGTTTAGTTGATTGTTTAGTTGATTGTTTAGTTGATTGTTTAGTTGATTGTTTAGTTGATTGTTTAGTTGATTGTTTAGTTGATTGTTTAGTTGATTGTTTAGTTGATTGTTTAGTTGATTGTTTAGTTGATTGTTTAGTTGATTATTTAGTTGATTGTTTAGTTGATTGTTTAGTTGATTGTTTAGTTGATTGTTTATTTGATTACATCAACGCGAAGGGTGGAGGGGTGGGAGTCTCCTCGCCCTTTTTGTAGCGAGGGTAATGAGGTCGATCCTCCAGTCGATTACGCATAAAAAACTGGATACATCGAATTTGATCATGAAGGCAAGCACTTTCCATCCTCTCCCCCCCCCCAATTAAAAATATGTGTGTAATAGAAGCTCTTTATACAGAGCAGGGGAGAATCATTTTCATACTGTAGTTTGTGCAACTTTTTTCTAGAGATGTTATATGCTGTTGTAGCAGGTTTGCGTCCTCATATATTAGGCATTGGTCATCTGCGAATAGTAGCTCGTTGATGTTGGAACTTTCTACCTCTATGTTATTATTTAATTTTTCATTTTTTTTTGTTTCCTGATTTATTTTGTCCATATATATGGTGTTATATGTAATATGGTGTTAGTGACCATATATTTTACAGACCTTCGGCACATGATTTTTGGGGTAATGTGGTCGGTATTACGCCCGTGCTGCTTTACTTTCCCAGAAAAAAATCCGGTACCCATTTAAGTCTGGGTGAACCCGGCAGCCGTCGGTTGAGATCGAACCCTACCTCTTGTCCTTTGTAGTCCAGTTCACTAACCACTGAGCTATCGCGGCTCCCTAGTAGTTAGTGAACTTGATATAAAGGACAAGAGGTAGGGTTCGATCCCAACCGACGGCTCCGGGTTCACCCAGACTTAAATGGGTACCGGATTTTTTTCTGGGAAAGTAAAGCAGCACGGGCGTAATACCGACCACATTACCCCAAAAATCATGTGCTGAAGGTCTGTAAAATTTATGGTCACTAACACCATATTCACTATACGCCACTTGGCGTGACGGGGGCTCATTACTTTACTTTTAATATAGACAAAAGATGAATCAGGATTATCAGTTCAATTACGGACAGAAGTGAAAGGAATAGTTGACAAAGAGGAACAAAATAGTCTACAGCGAAAAACAATAACTCTCAGTTTCCTGGATGAAGAATACCCACAAGACCTATGGATCCGTGTGTACACAGATGGATCAGCACAGAATGCAGTAAAGAATGGGGGAGCAGGTGCATATATAGAGTACCCAAATAACACTAGGGATATGAATAAAATAGCAACAGGGAACTATTGTCACAATTATGATGCAGAAATACAAGCAATAAAGTTGGCAATAGAAAAACTGCTGAACAGTAATCTTAGCCCACAGCCTGTAGTGTTTTTGACAGATGCAAGATCAGTACTCCAGGCACTACAATCCAGAAAATTACCACATCTGCAGACCTTATTGACTGAACTCTGCAAGCACCACAGGGTTGCCCTGCAGTGGATCCCATCTCACTGTGGAATACCAGGAAATGAGAAAGCAGATCAGTTGGCAAAGGAAGGTTCAACAGGCACACAACTAGATACACCGGTTACATACCATCATAAGAAACAGATAATCAAATCAATCAGAGGACCACAAGCCCCATATCAGGATGCCTTTCATAATATGAATAGATATGAACAAGTTATCATACGCCTAAGAACAGGACACAATCGACTCCATAGTCACATGTATACAAAATTCAAGATCGGCACATCAACTACTTGTACATGTGGACAGGAGCCCCAGACTGCTGAACACATACTTCAAGACTGCACTGAATATAGTAGACTGAGGAAAATCCATTGGCCCATAGATACAACACTACAGACAAAACTATATGGGCCACTGCAAGAATTACAAAAGACAGTAAAATTCATACAGGAAACGACATTGCTAATATAGACAATACTTCGAGCGAACGAAAGATAGATAGAATATAGACAAAGAGGGAGGAACAGAAAATGATACCAAAGTAAGGATATCACAAGCAAGAGAAGCTTTCGTTGTACTGGGAAATATATGGAAGTCAAAAGAAATTAGGTTAAATACAAAATAAAAATGTTCAACACCAATGTTAAGTCAGTCCTGTTAAATGACTGTGAAACATGGAGAACAACAAAATTGACAATCATGAAGATACAGATCTTCATTAATGGATGCTTGAGCAGAATAAAAGGATGGAAATGGCAGGATAAAATCGCTAACATAGAATTATGGAAAAATCAGTTAAATATCAGTGGATAGAGAGATACAGCAAAGACGATGTTGCTGGATAGGACGCGCACAGCGGAAGCCAAATGAGAATATTACACAACATGCCCAGTTCTGGAATCCTCTAGGAAAAAGACAAAGAGGAAGACCAAACTATTCTTGGAGAGGACAGATGGAAGCAGAGATGAAGATGATGGGGAAGACATGGAATAATGTTAAAAGAATGGCAATAATCAGAACGGTTTGGAAAGTGTTTGCTGAAGACCTATGTTCCGCAGGGAGCTGAAAGTGTTTGCCATGGAGTCTGGTGTCTCTCAACGTTTATTGAAGGCTTGCAGTGTTTGGATCGTTCTGTCTTATTACGTGGCAGAACCATTTTATCTGTTGCTTCTTTATATATACAACACGGCAGTTATTCCAAGCATTTTTTTTAGTTCTCCATTTCAGATCTTATCTCCCAGGCTGTGTTCCTGTCGTGCCTCTAGCACATTTCATTTACGTACTGGTTATTTTTCTTCCTGTTCTTGAGTCTAGCGGCCAGGCGTTGATAATTTTATGCAAATTAGCTAAATACCTCTTTAATTTAGTAGCTAAAGCGTCACCTTGGTATGCGACAATTTATAAACATGTAAGAACCTGTATTCTTCCTCGTGTAAGGACCTGTATTCTTCCTAGTTCAAAGACCTGTATTCTTCCTTGTGTAAGGACCTGTATTCTTCCTAGTTCAAAGACATGTATTCTTCCTCGTGTAAGGACCTGTATTCATCCTCGTGTAAGGACCTGTATTCATCCTCGTGTAAGGACCTGTATTCATCCTCGTGTAAGGACCTGTATTCATCCTCGTGTAAGGACCTGTATTCATCCTCGTGTAAGGACCTGTATTCTTCCTCGTGTAAGGACCTGTATTCTTCCTCGTGTAAGGACCTGTATTCTTCCTCGTGTAAGGACCTGTATTCTTCCTCGTGTAAGGACCTGTATTCATCCTCGTGTAAGGACCTGTATTCTTCCTCGTGTAAGGACCTGTATTCTTCCTTGTGTAAGGACCTGTGTTCTTCCTCGTGTAAGGACCTGTATTCTTCCTAGTTCAAAGACCTGTATTCTTCCTCGTGTAAGGACCTGTATTCTTCCTAGTTCAAAGACCTGTGTTCTTCCTCGTGTAAGGACCTGTATTCTTCCTCGTGTAAGGACCTGTATTCTTCCTCGTATAAAGACCTGTATTCTTCCTTGTGTAAGGACCTGTATTCTTCCTCGTATAAAGACCTGTATTCTTCCTTGTGTAAGGACCTGTGTTCTTCCTTGTGTAAGGACCTGTGTTCTTCCTCGTGTAAGGACCTGTATTCTTCCTCGTGTAAGGACCTGTATTCTTCCTCATGTAAGGACCTGTATTCTTCCTCGTGTAAGGACCTGTATTCTTCCTCATGTAAGGACCTGTATTCTTCCTCGTGTAAGGACCTGTATTCTTCTTGGTGTAAGGACCTGTATTCTTCCTCGTGTAAGGACCTGTATTCTTCCACCATGTTGATATCTTCTCCATCTCAACGAGCCAGTAGCCATTATTTTCACATAGGTCCAATGGAATATGTTAGACAGTGATTGATCCCGATTATTTGATCCGCCAATACAGTCCACGATAAATAATGTAAGTTGCCCTGTCCTACCTTGCTGGGTGTATGGGGAAGATTATGTTAGTGCCCACACTTGCCCCATGCCCACTGCACATTTTTTGTTTATATGACACGTATCACGACATACAGTTTTTATTTTCGTGAAAAAACCCTGGTACCTATTTCTTAGAGACTGGGTGAACCCGGAAGCCTTATCGGTCCAAGAAAGCTATCTGGGAATTAAACCTGAAGTTCTAAGACAGCAGAAACAATATCTTTATTTCGCTAATTGTAGAAAATAAACACCAGAAAACATGACAGTAGAGATCAATCAGCATGAGAGCAAAAGATCGCAAATTACATCTCCCCTCGACTCTGAAAGACAAATGAGGAAGGAGAAAAGAAGGAGAAAAGAGAGAAAAACAAATAAAGCTGGTAGTGTGACTCTAATTGAACTAACTATCCATTGACTCTAATTGAACATCAAAGACAGTATTCATGAAAGTATTTTGCCTGCAAGTTGACCGAGATTTGTAATCAAAATAAATCGTCTTCCTTATCACGATCCCATACATTACAACAGTTATCCTGACGTAGGCCGATATTTATCGTGCGTTCCTTTATTCTCTTATAACATTCATTGACATCTTTCTATAAACATGCTAATTTATAGCCGGCTATAAATTATCAGGAAAGGATTATACAGCAATTTACTTCTTTATATTTGCAATTGTTTTACTAAACTCAGCAACAAACAGATGCGTTTTAAATGCGTCCATAAATGTTACCTCTAGCATGATGTCTTGATGAATACTTCATAGTTTGTCACCAACTTTTATGTAGAACCATTGATCTCGATGAGATCTCTGTATAGCTTGGGCAGATGGTGCTCGTAAACCTGGGAGAGCAGACCATCTAAGGGCAGAATACCCCTACAGAAAAGACAATCTGCTGCCTTGCAGGAAGATTGGGGACAATCAAAGGCTAAGGAAAGCAAAACTGAATAAAGTGCTGGCTGAAATCGAATGCACTGGGCTACTGGCGCAGAACACCGTGCAACGTTTTAACAAGTAATATCAGATTGGATCTAACAGACTCTAATTATGATAGAAACTGACTTCATGAGAGAGTCTAGAATCCTACTCTGATTGAGTCCTGATCGCAGAGAGAGAGAGAGGGGGGAAGACGGATCTCTGTATTGTTTAGAGTGGCGATTCATGATTATACAAAGAAAGGTGTTGCCTTCCATCGGTTTGTTAAAGGTTGGGTCCACCAACCTTTAACTAAAAAACCTCACCCACAAGGCAGTGGGATTGCTTTACATCAGGTTATCCTCCCTTAGCCTTTTACTCTCCCGAGCTTACCTGCAAGACAGCAAGGCAGCCGCAGGTTGTACTGTTTACTGCATACAGTAGCAGGTAAAATTACCCACCCTGACAAGAAAATCACTGGAGGCTGTAGAAATTTAGTTTTTACAGAAGAATGTTGAGAATACCATGGACAGCTAAGAAGAGTAATGAAAACGTTCTGAAAAAAAGCCAAAGCGAAAAGAGAACTAATTTCCAATATTAGGAACAGTCATCATGTTTTGGCCATGTAATGAGAAGGGAACAGCTGGAATCGATCGTAACAACTGGGAAAGTCGAGGGACGAAGAGATAGAGGGAAGCAAAGAGAAAAGATACCAGACAGCTTAAGAGAATGGCTTGGCAGAATGTCAAAAACAGAAAAAACAAATAACTGTCGAGATCGAAAGTTATGGAATGATATGATCCCCTACGCCAGCAAACACGGTACTTGATGATGATGATTGTTTAGAGTAAAGGTCAAGGTAATGTACGAGACTTGAACCGACGTCGTAGCACGCGAGTTTCCACCCATATGTGCTCGGCCACCACAGAAGTCTCCGAACAATTCTGGATAGTGTCGTTTAGAGCATCGAAACTCAGGAACGATGCGAGGCGGCATTCCTCATCTTCCCAGATGTACTACCCTGGTATCCATTTCTACCAGCGGCTGGGTCGACCGCGGAGGTATATTTATTTTCCAACAAGTGCAGCTCACACTGCTTCCAGCGGCAACAGAACTCGAGTTGTCCAAACGTCGGTGGCCCAGACGGGTGGTTTTCCTAACTCGGCTACCGAAGCCCCCAAAAAATTGTTTACAGTTTAGCAGAACATGTTCTGTAGTCTAAAGATCAATTCATCGAACGCTTATTTCATTAATTCTTGATCTTGATCTTTATCGTTCCATCGCCGCTAGATGTCGCATAGGGCTAGCAGTGTTTTCTGTCATCATTCTCTATTCTTGTTGAGTCTTTCGATGTTATCTAATGTGTTTATGATAATAGAGCCCCAGCACTGTCCAAAATAGATCCCCGCCAATGTCAAAAATAGATCACCATCAATTTCAAAAATAGATCTCTACCACTGTCAAAAATAGATCCCCATCATTGTCAAAAATAGATCCCCATCATTGTCAAAAATAGATCCCCATCGTTGTCAAAAATAGATCCCCATCATTGTCAAAAATAGATCCCCATCAATGTCAAAAATAGATCCCCATCATTGTAAAAAATAGATCCCCATCATTGTCAAAAATAGATCCCCATCATTGTCAAAAATAGATCCCCATCATTGTCAAAAATAGATCACCATCATTGTCAAAAATAGATTTCCACCACAGTCAAAAAGTGATCCCGATCATTGTCAAAAATAGATCCCCACCAATGTCAAAAATATATCCCCATCATTGTCAAAAATAGATCTCCACCACTGTCAAAAACAATAGATCTCCACCATTGTCAAAAATAGATCTCCACCACTGTCAAAAATAGATCCCCATCATTGTCAAAAATAGATCTCCACCACTTTCAAAAATAGATCTCCACCATTGTCAAAAATAGATCTCCGCCACTGACAAAAATAGATCTCCACCATTGTCAAAAATAGATCCCCATCATTGTCAAAAATAGATCCCCATGATTGTAAAAAAAAGATCCCCATCATTGTCAAAAATAGATCCCATCACTGTTAAAAATAGATCCCCACCACTGTCAAAAATATATCTCCACCACTGTCAAAAATAGATCCCCATCATTGTCAAAAATAGATTCCCATCATTGTCAAAAATAGATCCCATCCACGGTCAAAAATAGATCCCCACCACTGTCAAAAACGGATCCCAGCCAGAGTCAAAAATAGATCCCCGTCATTGCCAAAAAGAGATCCCCACCACTGTCAAAAATAGATCTCCATCATTGTCAAATGTAGATCTCCACCACTGTCAAAAATATATCTCCACAATTGTCAAATTTAGATCTCCACCACTGTCAAAAATAGATCTCCATCATTGTCAAATGTAGATCTCCACCACTGTCAAAAATAGATCTCCATCATTGTCAAATGTAGATCTCCACCACTGTCAAAAATAGATCTCCACCATTGTCAAATCTAGATCTCCACCACTGTCTTAAAAAGATCTCCATCATTGTCAAAAATAGATCCCCATCACTGTCAAAAAAAAATCGCCACCATTGTCAAAAATATATCCCCACCACTGTCAAAAATAGATTCCCATCATTGTCAAAAATAGATCCCCACCACCGTGAAAAATAGATCCCCACCACTGTCAAAAACGGATCCCCATCATTGCCAAAAAGAGATCCCCACCACTGTCAAAAATAGATCTCCATCATTGTCAAAAATAGATCTCCACCATTGTCAAATGTAGATCTACACAACTGTCAAAAGTAGATATCCACCACTGTCAAATGTAGATCCCCATCATTGTCAAAAATAGATCTCCACCATTGTGTTGTCAAAAGTAGATCTCTACCATTGTCAAAAATAGATCCCCATCATTGTCAAAAATAGATCTCCACCACTGTCAAAAATAGATCTCCACCACTGTCAAAAATAGATCTCCACCACTGTCAAAAATAGATCTCCACCACTGTCAAAAATAGATCTCCACCACTGTCAAAAATAGATCTCCACCACTGTCAAAAATAGATCCCCATCATTGTCAAAAATAGATCTCCACCACTGTCAAAAATAGATCCCCATCATTGTGAAAAATAGATCCTCATCATTGTCAAAAATAGATCTCCATCATTGTCAAAAATAGATCTCCACCACTGTCAAAAATAGATCTCCACCACTGTCAAAAATAGATCTCCACCACTGTCAAAAATAGATCTTCACCACTGTCAAAAATAGATCTCCATCATTGTCAAAAATAGATCCCCATAATTGTCAAAATTAGATATTAGATCCCCATCATTGTGAAAAATAGATCTCCATCATTGTCAAAAATAGATCGCCATCATTGTCAAAAATAGATCCCCATCATTGTCAAAATTAGATATTAGATTCCCATCATTGTCATAAATAGATCTCCATCATTGTCAAAATTAGATATTAGATCCCCATCATTGTCAAAAATAGGTCTCCATCATTGTCAAAATTAGATATTAGATCCCCATCATTGTCAAAAATAGATCCCCATCATTGTCAAAAATAGATCTCCATCATTGTCAAAAATAGATCCCCATCATTGTAAAAATAGATCCCCATCATTTTCAAAAATAGATCTCCATCATTGTCAAAAATAGATCCCATCATTATCAAAAAAAAGACCCTCATCATTGTCAAAAATGGATCTCCATCATTGTCAAAAATAGATCTCCATCATTGTCAAAAATAGATCTCCATCGTTGTCAAAAATAGATCAACATCATTGTCAAAATTAGATATTAGATCCCCATCATTGTCAAAAATAGATCTCCATCATTGTCAAAATTAGATATTAGATCCCCATCATTGTCAAAAATAGATCCCCATCATTGTCAAAATTAGATATTAGATCTCCATCATTGTCAAAAATAGATCTCCATCATTGTCAAAAATAGATCCCCATCATTGTAAAAATAGATCCCCATCATTTTCAAAAATAGATCTCCATCATTGTCAAAAATAGATCTCCATCATTGTCAAAAATAGATCTCCATCGTTGTCAAAAATAGATCCCCTTCATTGTCAAAATTAGATATTAGATCCCCATCATTGTCAAAAATAGATCCCCATCATTGTCAAAAAATAGATCTCCAACATTGTCAAAAATAGATCCTCATCATTGTCAAAAATAGATCTCCATCATTGTCAAAATTAGATATTAGATACCCATCATTGTCAAAAATAGATCCCCATCATTGTCAAAAATAGATCTCCATCATTGTCAAAAATAGATCCCCATCATTGTCAAAATTAGATATTAGATCCCCATCATTGTCAAAAATAGATCCTCATCATTGTCAAAAACAGATATTAGATACCCATCATTGTCAAAAATAGATCTCCATCATTGCTAAACATAGATCTCCACCACTGTCAAAAATAGATCCCCATCATTGTCAAAAATAGATCCCCATCATTGTCAAAAATAGATCCCCATCAATGTCAAAAATAGATCCCCATCATTGTAAAAAATAGATCCCCATCATTGTCAAAAATAGATCCCCATCATTGTCAAAAATAGATCCCCATCATTACCAAAAATAGATTACCATCATTGTCAAAAATAGATCCCCATCATTGTCAAAAATAGATCACCATCATTGTAAAAAATAGATTTCCACCACAGTCAAAAAGTGATCCCGATCATTGTCAAAAATAGATCCCCACCAATGTCAAAAATATATCCCCATCATTGTCAAAAATAGATCTCCACCACTGTCAAAAACAATAGATCTCCACCATTGTCAAAAATAGATCTCCACCACTGTCAAAAATAGATCCCCATCATTGTCAAAAATAGATCTCCACCACTGTCAAAAATAGATCTCCACCATTGTCAAAAATAGATCTCCGCCACTGACAAAAATAGATCTCCACCATTGTCAAAAATAGATCCACATCATTGTCAAAAATAGATCCCCATGATTGTAAAAAAAGATCCCCATCATTGTCAAAAATAGATCCCATCACTGTTAAAAATAGATCCCCACCACTGTCAAAAATATATCTCCACCACTGTCAAAAATAGATCCCCATCATTGTCAAAAATAGATTCCCATCATTGTCAAAAATAGATCCCATCCACGGTCAAAAATAGATCCCCACCACTGTCAAAAACGGATCCCAGCCAGAGTCAAAAATAGATCCCCGTCATTGCCAAAAAGAGATCCCCACCACTGTCAAAAATAGATCTCCATCATTGTCAAATGTAGATCTCCACCACTGTCAAAAATATATCTCCACAATTGTCAAATTTAGATCTCCACCACTGTCAAAAATAGATCTCCATCATTGTCAAATGTAGATCTCCACCACTGTCAAAAATAGATCTCCATCATTGTCAAATGTAGATCTCCACCACTGTCAAAAATAGATCTCCACCATTGTCAAATCTAGATCTCCACCACTGTCTTAAAAAGATCTCCATCATTGTCAAAAATAGATCCCCATCACTGTCAAAAAAAAATCGCCACCATTGTCAAAAATATATCCCCACCACTGTCAAAAATAGATTCCCATCATTGTCAAAAATAGATCCCCACCACCGTGAAAAATAGATCCCCACCACTGTCAAAAACGGATCCCCATCATTGCCAAAAAGAGATCCCCACCACTGTCAAAAATAGATCTCCATCATTGTCAAAAATAGATCTCCACCATTGTCAAATGTAGATCTCCACATCTGTCAAAAGTAGATATCCACCACTGTCAAATGTAGATCCCCATCATTGTCAAAAATAGATCTCCACCATTGTGTTTTCAAAAGTAGATCTCTACCATTGTCAAAAATAGATCCCCATCATTGTCAAAAATAGATCTCCACCACTGTCAAAAATAGATCCCCATCATTGTGACAAATAGATCCTCATCATTGTCAAAAATAGATCTCCATCATTGTCAAAAATAGATCTCCACCACTGTCAAAAATAGATCTCCACCACTGTCAAAAATAGATCTCCACCACTGTCAAAAATAGATCTCCACCACTGTCAAAAATAGATCTCCACCACTGTCAAAAATAGATCCCCATCATTGTCAAAAATAGATCTCCACCACTGTCAAAAATAGATCCCCATCATTGTGAAAAATAGATCCTCATCATTGTCAAAAATAGATCTCCATCATTGTCAAAAATAGATCTCCACCACTGTCAAAAATAGATCTCCACCACTGTCAAAAATAGATCTCCACCACTGTCAAAAATAGATCTTCACCACTGTCAAAAATAGATCTCCATCATTGTCAAAAATAGATCCCCATAATTGTCAAAATTAGATATTAGATCCCCATCATTGTGAAAAATAGATCTCCATCATTGTCAAAAATAGATCGCCATCATTGTCAAAAATAGATCCCCATCATTGTCAAAATTAGATATTAGATTCCCATCATTGTCATAAATAGATCTCCATCATTGTCAAAATTAGATATTAGATCCCCATCATTGTCAAAAATAGATCTCCATCATTGTCAAAATTAGATATTAGATCCCCATCATTGTCAAAAATAGATCCCCATCATTGTCAAAAATAGATCTCCATCATTGTCAAAAATAGATCCCCATCATTGTAAAAATAGATCCCCATCATTTTCAAAAATAGATCTCCATCATTGTCAAAAATAGATCCCATCATTATAAAAAAAAAGACCCTCATCATTGTCAAAAATGGATCTCCATCATTGTCAAAAATAGATCTCCATCATTGTCAAAAATAGATCTCCATCGTTGTCAAAAATAGATCAACATCATTGTCAAAATTAGATATTAGATCCCGATCATTGTCAAAAATAGATCTCCATCATTGTCAAAATTAGATATTAGATCCCCATCATTGTCAAAAATAGATCCCCATCATTGTCAAAATTAGATATTAGATCTCCATCATTGTCAAAAATAGATCTCCATCATTGTCAAAAATAGATCCCCATCATTGTAAAAATAGATCCCCATCATTTTCAAAAAAAGATCTCCATCATTGTCAAAAATAGATCTCCATCATTGTCAAAAATAGATCTCCATCGTTGTCAAAAATAGATCCCCATCATTGTCAAAATTAGATATTAGATCCCCATCATTGTCAAAAATAGATCCCCATCATTGTCAAAAAATAGATCTCCATCATTGTCAAAAAAAGACCCTCATCATTGTCAAAAATAGATCTCCATCATTGTCAAAATTAGATATTAGATACCCATCATTGTCAAAAATAGATCCCCATCATTGTCAAAAATAGATCTCCATCATTGTCAAAAATAGATCCCCATCATTGTCAAAATTAGATATTAGATCCCCATCATTGTCAAAAATAGATCCTCATCATTGTCAAAAACAGATATTAGATACCCATCATTGTCAAAAATAGATCTCCATCATTGCTAAACATAGATCTCCATCATTGTCAAAAATAGATCCCCATCATTGTCAAAAATAGATCCCCATCAATGTCAAAAATAGATCCCCATCATTGTAAAAAATAGATCCCCATCATTGTCAAAAATAGATCCCCATCATTGTCAAAAATAGATCCCCATCATTACCAAAAATAGATTACCATCATTGTTAAAAATAGATCCCCATCATTGTCAAAAATAGATCACCATCATTGTAAAAAATAGATTTCCACCACAGTCAAAAAGTGATCCCGATCATTGTCAAAATAGATCCCCACCAATGTCAAAAATATATCCCCATCATTGTCAAAAATAGATCTCCACCACTGTCAAAAACAATAGATCTCCACCATTGTCAAAAATAGATCTCCACCACTGTCAAAAATAGATCCCCATCATTGTCAAAAATAGATCTCCACCACTGTCAAAAATAGATCTCCACCATTGTCAAAAATAGATCTCCGCCACTGACAAAAATAGATCTCCACCATTGTCAAAAATAGATCCCCATCATTGTCAAAAATAGATCCCCATGATTGTAAAAAAAAGATCCCCATCATTGTCAAAAATAGATCCCATCACTGTTAAAAATAGATCCCCACCACTGTCAAAAATATATCTCCACCACTGTCAAAAATAGATCCCCATCATTGTCAAAAATAGATTCCCATCATTGTCAAAAATAGATCCCATCCACGGTCAAAAATAGATCCCCACCACTGTCAAAAACGGATCCCAGCCAGAGTCAAAAATAGATCCCCGTCATTGCCAAAAAGAGATCCCCACCACTGTCAAAAATAGATCTCCATCATTGTCAAATGTAGATCTCCACCACTGTCAAAAATATATCTCCACAATTGTCAAATTTAGATCTCCACCACTGTCAAAAATAGATCTCCATCATTGTCAAATGTAGATCTCCACCACTGTCAAAAATAGATCTCCATCATTGTCAAATGTAGATCTCCACCACTGTCAAAAATAGATCTCCACCATTGTCAAATCTAGATCTCCACCACTGTCTTAAAAAGATCTCCATCATTGTCAAAAATAGATCCCCATCACTGTCAAAAAAAAATCGCCACCATTGTCAAAAATATATCCCCACCACTGTCAAAAATAGATTCCCATCATTGTCAAAAATAGATCCCCACCACCGTGAAAAATAGATCCCCACCACTGTCAAAAACGGATCCCCATCATTGCCAAAAAGAGATCCCCACCACTGTCAAAAATAGATCTCCATCATTGTCAAAAATAGATCTCCACCATTGTCAAATGTAGATCTCCACAACTGTCAAAAGTAGATATCCACCACTGTCAAATGTAGATCCCCATCATTGTCAAAAATAGATCTCCACCATTGTGTTGTCAAAAGTAGATCTCTACCATTGTCAAAAATAGATCCCCATCATTGTCAAAAATAGATCTCCACCACTGTCAAAAATAGATCCCCATCATTGTGACAAATAGATCCTCATCATTGTCAAAAATAGATCTCCATCATTGTCAAAAATAGATCTCCACCACTGTCAAAAATAGATCTCCACCACTGTCAAAAATAGATCTCCACCACTGTCAAAAATAGATCTCCACCACTGTCAAAAATAGATCTCCACCACTGTCAAAAATAGATCCCCATCATTGTCAAAAATAGATCTCCACCACTGTCAAAAATAGATCCCCATCATTGTGAAAAATAGATCCTCATCATTGTCAAAAATAGATCTCCATCATTGTCAAAAATAGATCTCCACCACTGTCAAAAATAGATCTCCACCACTGTCAAAAATAGATCTCCACCACTGTCAAAAATAGATCTTCACCACTGTCAAAAATAGATCTCCATCATTGTCAAAAATAGATCCCCATAATTGTCAAAATTAGATATTAGATCCCCATCATTGTGAAAAATAGATCTCCATCATTGTCAAAAATAGATCGCCATCATTGTCAAAAATAGATCCCCATCATTGTCAAAATTAGATATTAGATTCCCATCATTGTCATAAATAGATCTCCATCATTGTCAAAATTAGATATTAGATCCCCATCATTGTCAAAAATAGATCTCCATCATTGTCAAAATTAGATATTAGATCCCCATCATTGTCAAAAATAGATCCCCATCATTGTCAAAAATAGATCTCCATCATTGTCAAAAATAGATCCCCATCATTGTAAAAATAGATCCCCATCATTTTCAAAAATAGATCTCCATCATTGTCAAAAATAGATCCCATCATTGTCAAAAAATAGACCCTCATCATTGTCAAAAATGGATCTCCATCATTGTCAAAATAGATCTCCATCATTGTCAAAAATAGATCTCCATCGTTGTCAAAAATAGATCACCATCATTGTCAAAATTAGATATTAGATCCCCATCATTGTCAAAAATAGATCTCCATCATTGTCAAAATTAGATATTAGATCCCCATCATTGTCAAAAATAGATCCCCATCATTGTCAAAATTAGATATTAGATCTCCATCATTGTCAAAAATAGATCTCCATCATTGTCAAAAATAAATCCCCATCATTGTAAAAATAGATCCCCATCATTTTCAAAAATAGATCTCCATCATTGTCAAAAATAGATCTCCATCATTGTCAAAAATAGATCTCCATCGTTGTCAAAAATAGATCCCCATCATTGTCAAAATTAGATATTAGATCCCCATCATTGTCAAAAATAGATCCCCATCATTGTCAAAAAATAGATCTCCATCATTGTCAAAAATAGATCCTCATCATTGTCAAAAATAGATCTCCATCATTGTCAAAATTAGATATTAGATACCCATCATTGTCAAAAATAGATCCCCATCATTGTCAAAAATAGATCTCCATCATTGTCAAAAATAGATCCCCATCATTGTCAAAATTAGATATTAGATCCCCATCATTGTCAAAAATAGATCCTCATCATTGTCAAAAACAGATATTAGATACCCATCATTGTCAAAAATAGATCTCCATCATTGCTAAAAATAGATCTCCACCACTGTCAAAAATAGATTCCCATCAGTGTTGAGAATAGATACCCATCATTGTTAGGAATAGATACGCATCATTGTTGAGAATAGATCCCCATTATTGATGAGAATAGATCCCCATCATTATTGAGAATAAATCCCCATCATTACCAAAAATAGATTACCATCATTGTCAAAAATAGATCCCCATCATTGTCAAAAATAGATCACCATCATTGTAAAAAATAGATTTCCACCACAGTCAAAAAGTGATCCCGATCATTGTCAAAAATAGATCCCCACCAATGTCAAAAATATATCCCCATCATTGTCAAAAATAGATCTCCACCACTGTCAAAAACAATAGATCTCCACCATTGTCAAAAATAGATCTCCACCACTGTCAAAAATAGATCCCCATCATTGTCAAAAATAGATCTCCACCACTGTCAAAAATAGATCTCCACCATTGTCAAAAATAGATCTCCGCCACTGACAAAAATAGATCTCCACCATTGTCAAAAATAGATCCCCATCATTGTCAAAATAGATCCCCATGATTGTAAAAAAAGATCCCCATCATTGTCAAAAATAGATCCCATCACTGTTAAAAATAGATCCCCACCACTGTCAAAAATATATCTCCACCACTGTCAAAAATAGATCCCCATCATTGTCAAAAATAGATTCCCATCATTGTCAAAAATAGATCCCATCCACGGTCAAAAATAGATCCCCACCACTGTCAAAAACGGATCCCAGCCAGAGTCAAAATAGATCCCCGTCATTGCCAAAAAGAGATCCCCACCACTGTCAAAAATAGATCTCCATCATTGTCAAATGTAGATCTCCACCACTGTCAAAAATATATCTCCACAATTGTCAAATTTAGATCTCCACCACTGTCAAAAATAGATCTCCATCATTGTCAAATGTAGATCTCCACCACTGTCAAAAATAGATCTCCATCATTGTCAAATGTAGATCTCCACCACTGTCAAAAATAGATCTCCACCATTGTCAAATCTAGATCTCCACCACTGTCTTAAAAAGATCTCCATCATTGTCAAAAATAGATCCCCATCACTGTCAAAAAAAAATCGCCACCATTGTCAAAAATATATCCCCACCACTGTCAAAAATAGATTCCCATCATTGTCAAAAATAGATCCCCACCACCGTGAAAAATAGATCCCCACCACTGTCAAAAACGGATCCCCATCATTGCCAAAAGAGATCCCCACCACTGTCAAAAATAGATCTCCATCATTGTCAAAAATAGATCTCCACCATTGTCAAATGTAGATCTCCACAACTGTCAAAAGTAGATATCCACCACTGTCAAATGTAGATCCCCATCATTGTCAAAAATAGATCTCCACCATTGTGTTGTCAAAAGTAGATCTCTACCATTGTCAAAAATAGATCCCCATCATTGTCAAAAATAGATCTCCACCACTGTCAAAAATAGATCCCCATCATTGTGACAAATAGATCCTCATCATTGTCAAAAATAGATCTCCATCATTGTCAAAAATAGATCTCCACCACTGTCAAAAATAGATCTCCACCACTGTCAAAAATAGATCTCCACCACTGTCAAAAATAGATCTCCACCACTGTCAAAAATAGATCTCCACCACTGTCAAAAATAGATCCCCATCATTGTCAAAAATAGATCTCCACCACTGTCAAAAATAGATCCCCATCATTGTGAAAAATAGATCCTCATCATTGTCAAAAATAGATCTCCATCATTGTCAAAAATAGATCTCCACCACTGTCAAAAATAGATCTCCACCACTGTCAAAAATAGATCTCCACCACTGTCAAAAATAGATCTTCACCACTGTCAAAAATAGATCTCCATCATTGTCAAAAATAGATCCCCATAATTGTCAAAATTAGATATTAGATCCCCATCATTGTGAAAAATAGATCTCCATCATTGTCAAAAATAGATCGCCATCATTGTCAAAATAGATCCCCATCATTGTCAAAATTAGATATTAGATTCCCATCATTGTCATAAATAGATCTCCATCATTGTCAAAATTAGATATTAGATCCCCATCATTGTCAAAAATAGATCTCCATCATTGTCAAAATTAGATATTAGATCCCCATCATTGTCAAAAATAGATCCCCATCATTGTCAAAAATAGATCTCCATCATTGTCAAAAATAGATCCCCATCATTGTAAAAATAGATCCCCATCATTTTCAAAAATAGATCTCCATCATTGTCAAAAATAGATCCCATCATTGTCAAAAAATAGACCCTCATCATTGTCAAAAATGGATCTCCATCATTGTCAAAAATAGATCTCCATCATTGTCAAAAATAGATCTCCATCGTTGTCAAAAATAGATCACCATCATTGTCAAAATTAGATATTAGATCCCCATCATTGTCAAAAATAGATCTCCATCATTGTCAAAATTAGATATTAGATCCCCATCATTGTCAAAAATAGATCCCCATCATTGTCAAAATTAGATATTAGATCTCCATCATTGTCAAAAATAGATCTCCATCATTGTCAAAAATAAATCCCCATCATTGTAAAAATAGATCCCCATCATTTTCAAAAATAGATCTCCATCATTGTCAAAAATAGATCTCCATCATTGTCAAAAATAGATCTCCATCGTTGTCAAAAATAGATCCCCATCATTGTCAAAATTAGATATTAGATCCCCATCATTGTCAAAAATAGATCCCCATCATTGTCAAAAAATAGATCTCCATCATTGTCAAAAATAGATCCTCATCATTGTCAAAAATAGATCTCCATCATTGTCAAAATTAGATATTAGATACCCATCATTGTCAAAAATAGATCCCCATCATTGTCAAAAATAGATCTCCATCATTGTCAAAAATAGATCCCCATCATTGTCAAAATTAGATATTAGATCCCCATCATTGTCAAAAATAGATCCTCATCATTGTCAAAAACAGATATTAGATACCCATCATTGTCAAAAATAGATCTCCATCATTGCTAAAAATAGATCTCCACCACTGTCAAAAATAGATTCCCATCAGTGTTGAGAATAGATACCCATCATTGTTAGGAATAGATACGCATCATTGTTGAGAATAGATCCCCATTATTGATGAGAATAGATCCCCATCATTATTGAGAATAAATCCCCATCATTGTTGATAATAGATCCTCATCAATTTTGAGAATAGATCCTCATCAATTTTGAGAATAGATCCTCATCATTGTTGAGAATAGACCCCGTCATTGTTGAGAATAGATCCCAACTACTATGGAGAATATACAACTCCAAACTCGATAACAATTATGTTTTGATACAAGGCTTGTTATCATAGAGACCACGACTTGGAGGTGGAGTGAGGTCTTGATCAATGTGGGTCGCTGCCCTGGTGGCAGCAGGTCGTTTAACTCGTACACCCCCACCCCCTCACCGCCCACAATTTCAATGGATCGATAAAAAGTTCGACATTGCAACGAACAACGTCCACGAAACAAATTAAAGGGCACTGACCTGATGACTCCCGTCAATGATTTAATGATGCTGTGGTCGTCAATTATTACTGAGACAACAAAGATGTGTTTCTTTAAATAACCTATTTTGTTTCTAATATTGTACATTGTATGTACACTTTGTGTGTACATATATATATATATATATATATATATATATATATATATATATATATATTATCATCATCATCAGGACGCATGTCCTTTGCAATATATCGCATTCACCACAGCCCGTCTGAAAGAATCTCCGTCTCTAGCCAATCTCCTACAGAACGTTGCATTCACCACAGCCCGTCTGAAAGAATCTCCGTCTCTAGCCAATCTCCTACAGAACGTTGCATTCACCACAGCCCGTCTGAAAGAATCTCCGTCTCTAGCCAATCTCCTACAGAACGTTGCATTCACCACAGCCCGTCTGAAAGAATCTCCGTCTCTAGCCAATCTCCTACAGAACGTTGCATTCACCACAGCCCGTCTGAAAGAATCTCCGTCTCTAGCCAATCTCCTACAGAACGTTGCATTCACAACAGCCCATCTGAAAGAATCTCCGTCTCTAGCCAGATCTCCCACAGTACGTTGCATTCACCACAGCCCATCTGAAAGAATCTCTGTCTCTAGCCAGATCTCCCACAGAACGTTGCATTCACCACAGCCCATCTGAAAGAATCTCCGTCTCTAGCCAGATCTCCCACAGAACGTTGCATTCACCACAGCCCGTCTGAAAGAATCTCTGTCTCTAGCCAGATCTCCCACAGAACGTTGCATTCACCACAACCCGTCTGAAAGAATCTCCGTCTCTAGCCAGATCTCCCACAGAACGTTGCATTCACCACAGCCTGTCTGAAAGAATCTCCGTCTCTAGCCAGATCTCCCACAGAACGTTGCATTCACAACCGCCCATCTGAAAGAATTTCCGTCTCTAGCCAGATCTCCCACAGAACGTTGCATTCACCACAGCCCGTCTGAAAGAATCTCCGTCTCTAGCCAATCTCCCACAGAACGTTGCATTCACCACAGCCCATCTGAAAGAATCTCCGTCTCTAGCCAGATCTCCCACAGAACGTTGCATTCACCACAGCCCGTCTGAAAGAATCTCTGTCTCTAGCCAGATCTCCCACAGAACGTTGCATTCACCACAGCCCGTCTGAAAGAATCTCCGTCTCTAGCCAATCTCCCACAGAACGTTGCATTCACCACAGCCCATCTGAAAGAATCTCCGTCTCTAGCCAGATCTCCCACAGAACGTTGCATTCACCACAGCCTGTCTGAAAGAATCTCCGTCTCTAGCCAGATCTCCCACAGAACGTTGCATTCACCACAGCCTGTCTGAAAGAATCTCCGTCTCTAGCCAGATCTCCTACAGAACGTTGCATTCACAACGGCCCATCTGAAAGAATCTCCGTCTCTAGCCAGATCTCCCACAGAACGTTGCATTCACCACAGCCCATCTGAAAGAATCTCCGTCTCTAGCCAGATCTCCTACAGAACGTTGCATTCACCACAGCCCACCTGAAAGAATCTCTGTCTCTAGCCAGATCTCCCACAGAACGTTACATTCACCACAGCCCATCTGAAAGAATCTCCGTCTCTAGCCAGATCTCCTACAGAACGTTGCATTCACCACAGCCCACCTGAAAGAATCTCTGTTCCTAGCCAGATCTCCTACAGAACGTTGCATTCACCACAGCCCATCTGAAAGAATCTCCGTCTCTAGCCAGATCTCCCACAGAACGTTACATTCACCACAGCCCGTCTGAAAGAATCTCTGTCTCTAGCCAGATCTCCCACAGAATGTTGCATTCACCACAGCCCACCTGAAAGAATCTCTGTTCCTATCCCGATCTCCAACTTCTGTTATCATGTGTCTATGTCTTCTTGATGTCATGAAACCACCTTCTTCTTGTCCTGTCTCTGTTGCTTCGTCATCCAAGAACCATGTCTTCCATTATTATTCTTCCCAGCTCGCTTTGTTTTTTTGACGTGGCAATAACATTTTATTTTCCTATGGTGCCAGTTCTTTTTCAATCTTTAAATCTTTCTTATGTCTTCCATTGCCCCTTTTTTTATCCAAGAAATCTGAAAGATTTTTCTGTAGTATTTATTTCCCAATGAATCGATTATTTTACTTTGCTGTTTGCGAAATTGTTCATGATTCACAACCATATATTGTTATCAGGAGGATACATGCCCTCAGTAATTTTAATGTTACTGCCTTGTAACAATTCTTCTCGTTCTTCTTTCCTTCCTCATTTACATTTCATCGTCGAGGGGAGATATAATTTGCGGTCTTTTGCTCTTCTGTTGGCCTCTGCTGCTGTTATGTTTCAAAGTGTTTATAATATTCCATCAATCCATCTTGTTCATGGTTGGCCTTTGGGTCTGATGTTCTCACAACGTTTGTTGAAGGCTCGTTGGGTTGTGTTTGATCGTTCTGCCTTTACACGTGACCAAACCATTTTATCTGTTGTTTCTTTACATATTCTATGGTGTGGGTTATTCCTAGCTTTTTTCTCAGTTCTTCATTTCTGATCTTAACTCTCAAGGTGTTTCCTGTCATTCGTCTGACACATTTCATCTCAGTAGAGGTTATTTTTCTTATTGTTCTTGCATCTAGGGTCTAAGACTGGCATTCGTGGCACAAAGTTGGGATGAAGATTGTATTGTATAGTGCTCGTTTTGCCTCCAGAGTTATTTCCTTCTTGAACAATAATGGTGATAACTGTCCAATGATTTGATAAACTTTGTTACATTTTGAGTCTATTTCTACTGTTTGTGAAATGAATTTATGAATCTGAACAAGGATACTAGCATTTCTAATGTTACGTTGGAACTGAGGTCCAACAGGCACAAGCTAGATAATGTTTAATGATGATGATAATGATGAAAATCGGAATGATGATGATTATCGGAAATGATAATAATGCTGATTATGACGAATGCATGTTTATAATTAGGAAGAAACAATCATCATTTTTGACCATGTAATGAGAAGAAAACAACGTGAATATATTGTAACAACTGGAAAATTGAGGGACGAAGAGATAGAGGGAAGCAAAGAGAAAAAATACTAGACAGCTTAAGAGAAAGTCTTGGCACAAGGTCAACAACATAAATTATAAATAACTGTCGGGATCGAAAGTTGTGGAGAGACATTGCACCTATGCCAGCAGGCCCAGTACTTGATGATGATGATATTTATAATTAATGTTTTATTTATTGGTTCTCCGCTCTTTCTCCCAGTTTTATATTTCTCTCATTGTTATTCACAGACAGCTGTAGGAGATTTAATGGCGGCACGTAAATAGCACCAGGGACAGACAATCACGGAGGTCTTATAGAATGTCTGGCTGGGCCAGTTTGTCAGGCCATCTGTATGTGAAGCCTGGAGGTGGAGGTAGGTACACATTCATCAAGATTATCATCTTTGCTCTCTTTTAGGAAATGGGGGTGATATAATTATCATCTTTGTTCTTATTAGAAATGGGACATGATAGAATTATCATCTTTGCTTGTGGTAGAAATGGATTACCTTCCTTCCTTCTTTCCTTCCTTCCTTCCTTCCTTCCTTCCTTCCTTCCTTCCTTCCTTCCTTCCTTCCTTCCTTCCTTCCTTCCTTCCTTCCTTCCTTCCTTCCTTCCATCCTTCCTTCCTTCCTTCCTTCCTTCCTTCCTCCCTCCCTTCCTTCCTTCCACCCCACCACCCCCTTTTCCAACACCTGTTAGCAAACTAAAGGGCAGATACATATACTCAATATAGTTCCACTTCTGACGAGCAGACTACCTCTTCCCACAGTCACGAATAATCATCTTTTAGTTCACACAACCTGTTTAAGGAAAGTGGCGAATTATTTGTATTTATTTTACAATTATCTAGTATAGTGTGGGCCAGACATAGGGCTCACTATCAAGGATAATAGCGAGTGCTACACGAATAGAACTTTGATTATACACCTTATAGGACATGACAAGGCGTACCAGACACAGACCGATATGTCGGTTTGTGACCAAGACATAAATGGAAAATAAATCACTACAATAGAGGGGGTGCTCTTAACCACAATAATTAATCAGCAATAAATAAATATAATATACATAAGTAATCATATAAGCAATCATATAAGCAATCATATAAGCAATCATATAAGCAATCCTTCCATCATACATATTTTTATTACGCCCGTTAATTATTGTGGCATAATCTAATTTCTGATATATGCCCGTAGGTTAAATTAGAGAATTGAATGTAGGACGCGTGCACAGTGCATTCGCCACGTGGTCCACATGAAATGGTCTGTCTCATCTAAACAGAAAAAAAACATTGACTATGCCGGGCATCAGACCTGTGTCCATCTGTTTCTTCTTCTACCTTTCAGCTCCCTGTGGAGCATAGGTCTTCAGCAAACACTTTTAGCTCCCAGTGGAGCATAGGTCTTCAACAAACACTTTCAGCTCCCAGTGGAGCATAGGTCTTCAGCAAACACTTTTAGCTCCCAGTGGAGCATAGGTCTTCAACAAACACTTTCAGCTCCCTGTGGAGCATATGTCTTCAACAAACACTTTCAGCTCCCTGTGGAGCATATGTCTTCAACAAACACTTTCAGCTCCCTGTGGAGCATATGTCTTCAACAAACACTTTCAGCTCCCTGTGGAGCATATGTCTTCAACAAACACTTTCAGCTCCCTGTGGAGCATAGGTCTTCAACAAACACTTTCAGCTCCCTGTGGAGCATATGTCTTCAACAAACACTTTCAGCTCCCTGTGGAGCATAGGTCTTCAACAAACACTTTCAGCTCCCTGTGGAGCATAGGTCTTCAACAAACACTTTCAGCTCCCTGTGGAGCATAGGTCTTCAGCAAACACTTTCAGCTCCCTGTGGAGCATAGGTCTTCAACAAACACTTTCAGCTCCCAGTGGAGCATAGGTCTTCAGCAAACACTTTCAGCTCCCTGTGGAGCATAGGTCTTCAGCAAACACTTTCAGCTCTCTGTGGAGCATAGGTCTTCAGCAAACACTTTCAGCTCTCTGTGGAGCATAGGTCTTCAGCAAACACTTTCAGCTCCCTGTGGAGCATAGGTCTTCAACAAACACTTTCAGCTCCCTGTGGAGCATAGGTCTTCAGCAAACACATTCAGCTCCCAGTGGAGCATAGGTCTTCAGCAAACACATTCAGCTCCCTGTGGAGCATAGGTCTTCAGCAAACACATTCAGCTCCCAGTGGAGCATAGGTCTTCAGCAAACACATTCAGCTCCCTGTGGAGCATAGGTCTTCAGCAAACACATTCAGCTCCCTGTGGAGCATAGGTCTTCAACAAACACTTTCAGCTCCCTGTGGAGCATAGGTCTTCAGCAAACACTTTCAGCTCCCTGTGGAGCATAGGTCTTC
The DNA here is from genome assembly GCA_032433765.1 of Megaustenia siamemsis. Classification (NCBI taxonomy): domain Eukaryota; kingdom Metazoa; phylum Mollusca; class Gastropoda; order Stylommatophora; family Ariophantidae; genus Megaustenia; species Megaustenia siamemsis. The sequence goes on from JAVIAB010000059.1 coordinate 70,881,160, forward strand.
AGCAAACACTTTCAGCTCCCTGTGGAGCATAGGTCTTCAGCAAACACTTTCAGCTCCCTGTGGAGCATAGGTCTTCAGCAAACACTTTCAGCTCCCTGTGGAGCATAGGTCTTCAGCAAACACTTTCAGCTCCCTGTGGAGCATAGGTCTTCAACAAACACATTCCAAGTCTTTCTGTTTTTTGCCATTCTTTTAAGATCATTCCATGTCTTCCCCATCATCTTCATCTCTGCTTCTCTCTGTCTTCTCCAAGAATTCCTTGGTCTTCTTCTTTGTATTTTCCCCTGGGGGTTCCAAAAAAAGGGCATGTTGTGTAATACTCTCAGTTGGCTTCCGCAGTGTGTGTCCTATCCAGCGCCATCGTCTAAGCTGTATCTCTTTATCCACTGGTATTTGACTTGTACATTTTGTCCATCTGTTTAGGGGACAACAAATATTCGGACCAGTTGCATGTGTCTCCAGCTGTCAGTATTTGAGCTACTCAGTAAATAATATTGATTTACTTGTACAACGCTCGTGTTATGTCACGTAATTCATTTTGTAAATAAGTTGATATCATTCTCGTGGACACACACAGGTGTAACGTTCAGTATAACTTGCACTGAGAATAAGAATAGAAACAGTTCAACACATTGACCAAGCCACAGACGAAGCGGATGTTCCGATGAGTCACCAATAACGAACTCTAACTTCTTCACTGAAGATTTCTAGAAAGGGAGAACACTCAAATCATTTAGCTATATATCCTAGCTACCTCTTCTGTGTTTGTAGTACATTTTTGCATTCATTATTATTTAAATGTGTAACGTTATTCGGTATGTGCCATATCTGGCACACTATGCAGTAGAGGGTTAATTAATGTGTACAATGGATGCATCGTTTGCATTTTAGATAAATTGCTGTACTGTTGATATTTTAATAGATTTGCCTTCATTGAGTTATTTGCTGGGCATCATCATTACACTCTGAACATGTCCATAGGTGCTCAGATCCCTCCTCATCAATTCTCGCAGTGTCCAGCGACTGACGACTCCAGTTCTATGTTGGTCGATAAGTCTTCTTATACGCACACTAAGTTTCTCGTTTCTGGCTGTTCCCATCTTAACTCCCATCTCTTTCATCTGAAGGAGTGACGTGGACTCATGGTTGTCGAAGTCCTGTACCTTTCCAACACCTTGGAAGGCATTGATGATGTCCGCCCGATCTATTGGTTGCATGTCTTCAACGACAGCGCAAATAGCCAACCTGTCCGCTCTTTCATTGCCCCGTACTCCCGCATGTAAAAGGGACGTAGACAAAGGTGACCTTACGTATTTTTGACTTCTGCAAGGACTCTCCCCATTAGATTTGCCATTATATGCTATAAGTCTCTATCACAGTCATCTATAGTTGTATTAAGCCTTGGGGATGAGACGGAAATCCCGAAATCACTCAAGAATGTCAAATCTTCAGCTATTGCTATTTTGCCCACAACTGTCCCTGTTCGCAATCATCGGCTGACGGTGAGTTCGAAACCTGAGAAAGTCAGGAAGTGAGACTGAATATTAGGTTGACCTTTAACCCGATTATTTGCGACATAACTGCAATTTACGCTACGTAAAATAGTTCCTTCAAGTATTGCCCTAAATTAGCATAATTACGTCATCATATCTGAGTTTGTTGTCCTACTAGTTATGAGGTTTCGCTGTTAAATAACTTCTCTTACAGTTTTTTTTTTATTTACGGACACAGTGTAGTGATCTTAAGGAGTCTATAGATAAGGTCGCTTTATATTTGTTTTACTTCTATAGTTGGAATCTATACTTCTATTGGACTTCTATTGGAACTTCTATTGGAACATCTATTGGAACATCTATTGGAACTTCTATTGGAACATCTATTGGAACTTCTATTGGAACATCTATTGGAACTTCTATTGGACTTCTATTGGAATTTCTATTGGAACATCTATTGGAACTTCTAACGGAACTTCTATTGTAACTTCTATTGGAACTTCTATTGGAACATCCATTGTAACTTCTATTGGAACATCTATTGGAACTTCTATTGGAACATCTATTGTAACTTCTATTGGAACATCTATTGGAACATCTATTGGAACATCTATTGGAACATCTATTGGAACTTCTATTGGAACATCTATTGGAACTTCTATTGGAACATCTATTGGAACATCTATTGGAACATCTATTGGAACATCTATTGGAACTTCTATTGGAACATCTATTGGAACATCTATTGGAACTTCTATTGGAACTTCTATTGGAACTTCTATTGGAACTTCTATTGGAACATCTATTGGAACATCTATTGGAACTTCTATTGGAACATCTATTGGAACTTCTATTGGAACATCTATTGGAACTTCTATTGGAACATCCATTGGAACTTCTATTGGAACTTCTATTGGAACTTCTATTGGAACTTCTATTGGAACATCTATTGTAACTTCTATTGGAACTTCTATTGGAACTTCTATTGGAACTTCTATTGGAACTTCTAACGGAACTTCTATTGGAACTTCTATTGGAACTTCAATAGAAGCAATCAACATTTTTCGGGCACATCATGAGAAGAGGAAAGTTGGAATACTTGGTTACAACTGGCAAAATAGAAGGAAAGAGAGATCGCGGACGACAAAGAGAGAAAATACTAGATAGCTTGGTGTCATAGCATGGAAAACAGTCAACAACAGAACTGATACGATGCACTGTAGATAGAAGATTGTGGGGGGACATGATCGCCTACGCCAACCGGCAGGGTACATGATGATGATGATGATGACTGGAACTTCTATTGGAACATCTATTGGAACATCTATTGTAATATAGAAGAGACAGGGATATAACGCCATCTTCTTAGTCGTTCTTCTGTTGTCATAGCAACGAGGAGGTGATGACATAAATGGTCTACCTAGTTGTCATACATTGCAAGGTCGGTAGATGCTGTTGTACGGTTGAAGTAGAGAGAACCTCCTTAGACATCGAAGCCTATTTAAGAGTAACGGCTTGAATTACTTGAACTATGTCACGGCTATACTAGGGAATACGGTGGCTGGTTGTATACCGACATTTAATTCATTGTGCTGGAACATGATTGTGTTATTTAGTCTGATTAGACTATGTTATTACCCTGCCAAGAATATATAGAACAACAACAACTTAAATGGTTTGGCCACCTGGTCAGAATGAATCCTTACCAATCACCATCAAGGGCGTTCTTCTCGAGAATGCATGGAAAAAGGCCAAGAATAAGACCCAGAAGAATATGGATAGATGCAGTGACAGAGACATGTAACAATAAAGGAAAATCACTAATTCAGACAGTTCGAGCAGCTCAAAAACGACAAATGATATAACCACGACACCTTCTCTGTATCAGTGAGAAAGAGAAAAGAAAGAAAAGAAGAAGTGTGATTAGAGGAGGCGTGGCCTATTTGCTTTCTCTAAATACCCGCCGCTGCTCGCAATACTGAAAACTGCACAAACTTTGGGCGGTTCCTTTCAGCCCACGGGTATTAGTGAATCTGTAGACGGCTCTGGTTTCTGTATAAGCCGCCCAGTATCATTTCTATCTATCCCTTTTAAATTAGCTTCAACATTTACCATTGCCAACATAGCTTATACAAACTCACACGTAATAGTTGTAAGCCACGCTATATTATTTTCAGTGGTTAGTGAACTGGGGAGCCGAGATAGCTCAGTGGTTAGTGAACTGGGGAGCCGAGATAGCTCAGTGGTTAGTGAACTGGGGAGCCGAGATAGCTCAGTGGTTAGTGAACTGGGGAGCCGAGATAGCTCAGTGGTTAGTGAACTGGGGAGCCGAGATAGCTCAGTGGTTAGTGAACTGGGGAGCCGAGATAGCTCAGTGGTTAGTGAACTGGGGAGCCGAGATAGCTCAGTGGTTAGTGAACTGGGGAGCTTAGGTAGTTCAGTGGTTAGTGAACTGGGGAGCCGAGATAGCTCAGTGGTTAGTGAACTGGGGAGCCGAGATAGCTCAGTGGTTAGTGAACTGGGGAGCCGAGATAGCTCAGTGGTTAGTGAACTGGGAAGCCGAGATAGCTCAGTGGTTAGTGAACTGGGGAGCCGCGATAGCTCAGTGGTTAGTGAACTGGGAAGCCGAGATAGCTCAGTGGTTAGTGAACTGGGGAGCTTAGGTAGTTCAGTGGTTAGTGAACTGGGGAGCCGCGATAGCTCAGTGGTTAGTGAACTGGGGAGCCGCGATAGCTCAGTGGTTAGTGAACTGGGGAGCTTAGGTAGTTCAGTGGTTAGTGAACTGGGGAGCCGCGATAGCTCAGTGGTTAGTGAACTGGGGAGCCGCGATAGCTCAGTGGTTAGTGAACTGGGGAGCTTAGGTAGTTCAGTGGTTAGTGAACTGGGGAGCCGCGATAGCTCAGTGGTTAGTGAACTGGGGAGCCGCGATAGCTCAGTGGTTAGTGAACTGGGCTCCAAAGGACATGAGGTCGAGTTCGATCCCGATCGACGGTTTCTGTATTCGCCCAGCCTTAAATGGGTACCCGATTTCTTTCTGGGAAAGTAAAGCGGCACGGGCGTAATACCGACCACATTACCGCAAAATCATGTGCCGAAGGTCTATAACAAAAATAATAGAAATTAGGGTGACTAACACCATATTCCCTATACTCCACTTGGTGTGACGGGGCACAAGTAAAGTAATACATAACATACTATATATGAATTTTTAGAAAACTGAATAAGGAATGTGATCTCACCAAAACCAAGATGATACAAGACATGTAAACAACAATATGGTTTGATGTCGGTTTACACGAATCAAATTGAGAGTGACGCACTGTGCGGCTAAACGGACATGACCGAAATCTACATGATGATCAATGTGTCGAAAGATACAGAAAGAGTTAAGTAGCCTATATCCGTGTCGGCTGCAGTTTAGTATGTATAAAAGAGTAATAAGATAGTAAACTGCGTCATCCGTAACAAGGATGTACAAAACGGAAGTTGTTTGAGAAGTAGCAGTTTTCTAGACTTGAAACTTGGGTCGGACAGACAAACACAGAACATGATACCTTTCCTCAATATCAACATAAATAACATGAGAGCAATATTTATCGAACCATTTATATCTCAGATAGCAATATTTCATTATCTAGGGGCTGCGAGGGCTGATCGAGTTGTAACTAATGTGTACAGACACTCGGAGACGCCAAACTTTCTTTGGTGGTTGTGAGGGCTGATCAAGTTGTAACTAATGTGTACGGACACTCGTGGAATGCAAACTTTCTTTGGTGGTTGTGAGAGCTGATCGAGTTGTAACTAATGTGTACAGACACTTGCGGACGCCAACTTTCTTTGGTGGTTGTGAGAGCTGATCGAGTTGTAACTAATGTGTACAGACACTTGCGGACGCCAAACTTTCTTTGGTGGTTGTGAGAGCTGATCGAGTTGTAACTAATGTGTACAGACACTTGCGGACGCCAAACTTTCTTTGGTGGTTGTGAGAGCTGATCGAGTTGTAACTAATGTGTACAGACACTCGGAGATGCCAAACTTTCTGTGGTAGTTGTGAGGGCTGATCGAGTCGTAAATAATGTGTACAGACACTAGAATACGCCAAACTTTCTCTGGTGGTTGTGAGAGCTGATCGAATTTTCATTAATATGTACAGACACTCGCGGGCGCCAAACTTTCTCTGGTGGTTGATGGGGCTGATCGAGTTATGTAGCCTATATCCGTGTCGGCTGCAATTTAGGATGTCTAAAAGAGTAACAAGATAGTAAACTGCGTCATCCGTAACAAGGATGTACAAAAACGGAAGTTGTTTGAGAAGTAGCAGTTTTCTAGACTTGAAACTTGGGTCGGACAGACAAACACAGAACATGATACCTTTCCTCAATATCAACATAAATAACATGAGAGCAATATTTATCGAACCATTTATATCTCAGATAGCAATATTTCATTTATCTAGGGGCTGTGAGGGCTGATCGACATGTAACTAATGTGTACGGACCCTCAGAGACGCCAAACTTTCTTTGGTATTTGTGAGGGCTGATCGAGTTGTAACTAATGTGTACGGACCCTCGGAGACGCCAAACTTTCTTTGGTAGTTGTGAGGGCTGATCGAGTTGTAACTAATGTGTACGGACACTCGGAGACGTCAAACTTTCTCTGGTGGTTGTGAGGTCTGATCGAGTTGTAACTAATGTGTACGGACACTCGCAGACGCCAAACTTTCTCTGGTGGTTGTGAGAGCTGATCGAGTTGTAACTAATGTGTACAGACACTAGGAGACGCCAAACTTTCTCTGGTAGTTGTGAGGGCTGATCGAGTCGTAACTAATGTGTACAGACACTAGCAGACACCAAACTTTCTCTGGTAGTTGTGAGAGCTGATCGAGTTGTAACTAATGTGTACAGACACTAGCAGACACCAAACTTTCTCTGGTAGTTGTGAGGTCTGATGGAGTTGTAATTAATGTGTACAGACACTCGCAGACGCCAAACTTCTCAAGTACATATTTAGACTACATTCGTGCTGCTGTACGGCCATGTCCGTCATGACACCACAACCACTATATTCCGTCTTATACTCCTCAGCGTGCTCAAGTTAAATGGGCCTACGTGTGCTGCATTGCTTATTTACGGCAAAACCGCTAGCTCCCTCCCCCCCCCATCAACCAGCTCCCGTCTCACCCAGCCCCCCCTACCTACCCGCTCCTGTCTCACCCAGCCCCCCCTATCTACCCGCTCCTGTCTCACCCAGCCCCACCCCTATCTACCCGCTCCTGTCTCACCCAGCCCCCCTACTATCAACCAGCTCCCGTCTCACCCAGCCCCCCCCCATATCAACCAGCTCCCGTCTCACCCAGCCCCCCCCCTATCAATCAGCTTCCGTCTCACCCAGCCCTCCCCCCATATCAACCAGCTCCCGTTTCACCCAGCCCCCCCCCCATATCAACCAGCTCCCGTCTCACCCAGCCCCCCATATCAACCAGGTTCCGTCTCACCCAGCTCCCCCCCATATCAACCAGCTCCCGTCTCACCCAGCCCCCCCCCCATATCAACGAGCTCCCGTCTCACCCAGCCCCCCCCCCATATCAACCCGCTCCCGTCTCACCCAGCCCCCCATATCAACCAGCTCCCGTCTCACCCAGCCCCCCCATATCAACCCGCTCCCGTCTCACCCAGCCCCCCCCCATAACAACCAGCTCCCGTCTCACCCAGCCTCCCCCCATATCAACCAGCTCCCGTCTCACCCAGCCCCCCCCCCATATCAACCAGCTCCCGTCTCACCCAGCCGTTCCCCCCATATCAACCAGCTCCCGTCTCACCCAGCCGTTCCCCCCAATATCAACCAGCTCCCGTCTCACCCAGCCCCCCCCCCTATATCAACCAACTCCCGTCTCACCCAGCCCCCCCATATCAACCAGCCCCCTTCAACCCCCCCCCCCTTCCCTATCAACCAGCTCCCGTCTCACCCAGCCCCCCCTATCAACCAGCTCCCGTCTCACCCAGCCCCCCCCTTCCCCTATCAACCAGCTCCCTTGTCTCACCCAGCCCCCCCATCAACCAGCTCCCGTCTCACCCAGCCCCCCCCCCCCTATCAACCAGCTCCCGTCTCACCCAGCCCCTCCCCCATATCAACCCGCTCCCGTCTCACCCAGCCCCCCCCTCCTATCAACCAGCTTCTGTCTCACCCAGCCCCCCCCCCTTATCAACCATCTCCCGTCTCACCCAGCCCCCCCCTATCAACCAGCTCCCGTCTCACCCAGCCCCCCCTATCAACCATCTACCGTCTCACCCAGCCCCCCCCCTATCAACCATCTCCCGTCTCACCCAGCCCCCCCCTATCAACCAGCTCCTGTCTCACCCAGCCCCCCCCCCTATCAACCATCTGCCGTCTCACCCAGCCCCCCCCCCCTATCAACCAGCTCCCGTCTCACCCAGCCCCCCCCCCTATCAACCAGCTCCCGTCTCACCCAGCCCCCCCTATCAACCAGCTCCTGTCTCACCCAGGCCCCCCCCCTATCAACCAGCTCCCGTCTCAACCAGCCCCCCCCCTATCAACCAGCTCCCGTCTCACCCAGCCCCTCCCCCACAATCAACCAGCTCCCGTCTCACCCAGCGCCCCCCCCCCCACAATCAACCAGCTCCCGTCTCACCCAGCGCCCCCCCCCACAATCAACCAGCTCCCGTGTCTCACCCAGCCCCCCCTCCCCTATCAACCAGCTCCCGTCTCACCCAGGCCCCCCCCCCCCCCATCAACTAGCTCCCGTCTCACCCAAACTAACATAGACTGATAGCATGACCCTCCTGAAGCACATCAATGTAGACCACACTAGCGTTTCTCCCTGCAGGTGCTAGGATCAACAGTTTTCTGGGATGAGCTCATTCTGTATCAAGCCGGGTAGAATTAGAATTGAGAGAAGCTGTGCTCGTTTAAGTCATGACATATTGAACTGGTCATATATTAGTAGCAGTCCTATAACAGTCTCTATTGTTTAATTTCATATTAAAACAACAGCATATTAAAACATTACTTCATTTAGTAAACCTTTGATTATCTGGAATGCATGACAGTTATTCCGAATACTCAAATTTCTCTTTGTGACATGTCATTTCATGGAGATAATGAACGTAGAACCTGCTTGAGGTTCCTGTCAAAAGCTACTTGCTAATGTCCTAATGTAGCGTCTTTTTGCCCTGAGTAACGTCTCCTTGTACTTTATTCGGTCGTTTTCTAATTTGTTATTAGAAGACTCCTAACCATTTTGCAAATGTTGTTGCAAAAAATGACATAAATTGCACAAAAACTAGAAGCAGTTGATACATCCAAATATCCGCGTCCAGTCATGAGAGGTTACTCGTTTAGCAGAAAGACGCTAAACTAGGACTTTACCAGCTGCCGTTCCTTTCTTCGTACTATAATGTTCCAATGGTGTTCGTCTGCCTTCAGGCCAGCACTTGCTGACCGTCTCCAGCCGGATCTGTCGTTAACATGCTCTTTGCAGCCGGATCTGCAAGCTCTCTCCAGCCACTTGACTTCATGTACAGATCCTAAATGTTATTTACACAAATATGTCGGGGGGGGGGGGGGGGGGGATCGTCGTCATTTGCATGTTTTGCCTAATGCCGTCTGTTCATGTAGGATGCCGTCGGGGATCTGGCCAACTTCAGCTCGACTTAAGAAGTCCAGTCATATCGGAGTACGATACCGGAGAGCAGCGGCCATTCTTGAAATTCAAACACGAACGGAGGTTGCTTGTGTGCCAGTTTGTCCGTTCAGGAAGTTCGAAGTTTGCACCTCAGGCCAGGCATTCGTTCTGATGTCTCGCGAGTTGATACAGACCAAAACTGGCTGGTTCGACAATGGAATGTTGAACACATACACAAGAGCTTTTTCTATCATTATTATGTGTCATGTCGCTTGACGTAGATGATCATGTCTTCTCACAATCCTATGTGTACAGTGCATCGTATCAATTATGGTGTTGACTGTTTACCGTGCCACTACACGGAGCTTAGTAGAATTTTCTCTCTTTGTCGTTCGTGATCTCTCTTTCCCTGTATTTTGCCAGCTGTAACCAAGTTTCTAATTCTCCTTTTCTCATGATGTGTCAGAAAAAAATTTATATTGTTTATGTATGATGGTTTTACTGGAGCTCTCTATTGGTGTTGGCCTCTTTGCGAGTTCCTTTGTTGGTTTTATTAGCTGTCCAGAGAACTGTCAATGTACTTCTAAGGTCTATATCATCAATGTGGCTTCTAATTCGCTTCCATAGACCAGAATTGGTTCTATATATCACAGGCGAACTCTATTTCTCACGTCTTTCGATATAATCCTTCTGCTCAAGACGTTTTTTAATTTATGAAATGCTACTTTGACCTGTCCTATTCTACATTTTATTTGTGTGGTGTATTTCCGCCTGATGTTGTTATCGGGCCAAGTAATTGACGCTCTGTCCTTGTTTGTGTTGACAGCCAGTATGTTGAAATTGCATTGTTGATAGTTTCGATAAATGTGTTGAAGTTGTGTATATCCTTGTCCACACCATCACGTCTCAAGTCTGCTCGCATAGACGATCATGTCTCTCCACAACCTTTTGTCTTCAAATTTGTGTATTAAGTTTTTTTTATTAGTTTTATACCTAACAATGTCAATAACAATGAGAAAGAGAGTTCATCAGTGCTATATAGAACCAATTCTGACCTATGGAAGCGAATCATGGACAGTAGACAAACAAATGAAAAGACGGTTAGAGGCCACAGAGATGGGATTTCTCAGAAGAATGCTGAAAGTTCCCTGGACAGATAAAAAGACCAATGAGGAAGTTCTCAAAGAGGCCAACACAAAAAGGGAGCTCTTAAAAAACATCAGAAAGAAGCAATCAACATTTTTTGGGCACATCATGAGAAGAGGAAAGTTGGAATAGTTGGTTACAACTGGCAAAATAAAAGGAAAGAGAGATCGCGGACGACAAAGAGAGAAAATACTGGATAGCTTGGTGTCATGGCATGGAAAACAGTCAACAACAGAACTGATACGATGCACTGTGGATAGAAGATTGTGGAGGGACATGATCGCCTACGCCAACCGGCAGGGTACATGATGATGATGATACCTAACAATTCTCTAAATTTTGTATTTTTTTTTCTTTCTGCTTCACTCTCTGTAACTTTCTCTCTCTTTCTTTATCTTATTCTCTTAATTTTCTTGCATGCAATTTCAACTGTGACTTTATAATGATGCATAACATTCCATTCTGTTGTAATGATTGTTTTGGTTAAATGTTCAACGTTCAACAACGAAACGAATACATCCTGCCTGAACTGTCCCCAGGTCTGAGCATCCTTAAGACACGGAGACGCCTGTGGTGTGTCCTAGAAGAGAGCCAAGGTAGATTACTCTATTTCAAAAGTGAGGATGAATCTCGGAGTAAACCGCCCCTGGGGTACGTTGAGCTTCGCGGAGCAGCGATCACCTTGGACTTGGATAATTCCAACCAGTTTGTTATCATGTAAGTTATTGTTATAGTGTGTGTTCAGACCTGTTTGTTATCATGTAAGTTATTGTTATAGTTTGTGTTCAGACCAGTATGTTATCATGTAAGTTATTGTTATAGTTTGTGTTCAGACATGTTTGTTATCATGTAAGTTATTGTTATAGTTTGTGTTCAAACCTGTTTGTTATCATGTAAGTTATTGTTATAGTTTGTGTTCAGACCTGTTTGTTATCATGTAAGTTATTGTTATAGTTTGTGTTCAGACCTGTTTGTTATCATGTAAGTTATTGTTATAGTTTGTGTTCAGACATGTTTGTTATCATGTAAGTTATTGTTATAGTTTGTGTTCAAACCTGTTTGTTATCATGTAAGTTATTGTTATAGTTTGTGTTCAGACCTGTTTGTTATGATGTAAGTTATTGTTATAGTTTGTGTTCAGACCTGTTTGTTATCATGTAAGTTATTGTTATAGTTTGTGTTCAGACCTGTTTGTTATCATGTAAGTTATTGTTATAGTTTGTGTTCACACCTGTTTGTTATCATGTAAGTTATTTTTATAGTTTATGTTCAGACCTGTCTGTTATCATGTAAGTTATTGTTACTGTTTGTGTTCAGACCTGTTTGTTATCATGTAAGTTATTGTTATAGTTTGTGTTCAGGACAGTTTGTTATCATGTAAGTTATTGTTATAGTTTGTGTTCAGACCTGTTTGTTATCATGTAAGTTATTGTTATAGCTTGTGTTCAGACCTGTTTGTTACCATGTAAGTTATTGTTATAGATTGTGTTCAGACCTGTTTGTTATTATGTAAGTTATTGTTATAGTTTGTGTTCAGACCTGTTTGTTATCATATAAGTTATTGTTATAGTTTGTGTTCAGACTTGTTTTTTTATCATGTAAGTTATTGTTATAGTTTGTGTTCAGACCTGTTCGTTATCATGTAAGTTATTGTTATAGTTTGTGTTCAGACTTGTTTGTTATCATGTAAGTTATTGTTATAGTTTGTGTTCAGACCTGTTCGTTATCATGTAAGTTATTGTTATAGTTTGTGTTCAGACCTGTTCGTTATCATGTAAGTTATTGTTATAGTTTGTGTTCAGACTTGTTTTTTTTTATCATGTAAGTTATTGTTATAGTTTGTGTTCAGACCTGTCTATTATTATGTAAGTTATTGTTATAGTTTGTGTTCACACCTGTCTGTTATCATGTAAGTTATTGTTATAGTTTGTGTTCACACCTGTTTGTTATCATGTAAGTTATTGTTATAGTTTATGTTCAGACCTGTCTGTTATCATGTAAGTTATTGTTATTGTTTGTGTTCACACCTGTTTGTTATCATGTAAGTTATTGTTATAGTTTGTGTTCAGACCTGTTTGTTATCATGTAAGTTATTGTTATAGCTTGTGTTCAGACCTGTTTGTTATCATGTAAGTTATTGTTATAGTTTGTGTTCAGACCTGTTTGTTATCATGTAAGTTATTGTTATAGTTTGTGTTCAGACATGTTTGTTATCATGTAAGTTATTATTATAGTTTGTGTTCAGACCTGTCTGTTATCATGTAAGTTATTGTTATAGTTTGTGTTCAGACTTGTTTTTTTTATCATGTAAGTTATTGTTATAGTTTGTGTTCAGACCTGTCTATTATTATGTAAGTTATTGTTATAGTTTGTGTTCACACCTGTCTGTTATCATGTAAGTTATTGTTATAGTTTGTGTTCAGACCTGTCTGTTAACATGTAAGTTATTGTCTGGTTTGTGTTCAGACCTGTTTGTTATCATGTAAGTTATTGTTATAGTTTGTGTTCAGACCTGTCTGTTATCATGTAAGTTATTGTTATAGTTTGTGTTCAGACCTGTCTGTTATCATTTAAAGTATTGTTATAGTTTGTGTTCACACCTGTTTGTTATCATGTAAGTTATTGTTATAGATTGTGTTCAGACCTGTTTGTTATTATGTAAGTTATTGTTATAGTTTGTGTTCAGACCTGTCTGTTATCATGTAAGTTATTGTTATAGTTTGTGTTCAGACTTGTTTTTTTATCATGTAAGTTATTGTTATAGTTTGTGTTCAGACCTGTTCGTTATCATGTAAGTTATTGTTATAGTTTGTGTTCAGACCTGTCTGTTATCATGTAAGTTATTGTTATAGTTTGTGTTCAGACTTGTTTTTTTATCATGTAAGTTATTGTTATAGTTTGTGTTCAGACCTGTCTATTATTATGTAAGTTATTGTTATAGTTTGTGTTCACACCTGTCTGTTATCATGTAAGTTATTGTTATAGTTTGTGTTCAGACCTGTCTGTTAATATGAAAGTTATTGTTATAGTTTATGTTCAGACCTGTTTGTTATCATGTAAGTTATTGTTATAGTTTGTGTTCACACCTGTTTGTTATCATGTAAGTTATTTTTATAGTTTGTGTTCAGACATGTTTGTTATCATGTAAGTTATTTTTATAGCTTGTGTTCAGACCTGTTTGTTATCATGTAAGTTATTGTTATAGTTTGTGTTCAGACCAGTTTGTTATCATGTAAGTTATTGTTATAGTTTGTGTTCAGACCTGTCTGTTATCATTAAAAGTATTGTTATAGTTTGTGTTCAGACCTGTTTGTTATCATGTCAGTTATTGTTATAGTTTCTGTTCAGACCTCACTGTTATCATGTAAGTTATTGTTATAGTTTGTGTTCAGACCTGTCTGTTAATATGAAAGTTATTGTTATAGTTTATGTTCAGACCTGTTTGTTATCATGTAAGTTATTGTTATAGTTTGTGTTCACACCTGTTTGTTATCATGTAAGTTATTTTTATAGTTTGTGTTCAGACATGTTTGTTATCATGTAAGTTATTTTTATAGCTTGTGTTCAGACCTGTTTGTTATCATGTAAGTTATTGTTATAGTTTGTGTTCAGACCTGTTTGTTATCATGTAAGTTATTGTTATAGTTTGTGTTCAGACCTGTTTGTTATCATGTAAGTTATTGTTATAGTTTGTGTTCAGACCTGTCTGTTATCATGTAAGTTATTGTTATATTTTGTGTTCAGACCTGTTTGTTATCATGTAAGTTATTGTTATAGTTAGTGTTCAGACCAGTTTGTTATCATGTAAGTTATTGTTATAGTTTGTGTTCAGACCTGTCTGTTATCATTAAAAGTATTGTTATAGTTTGTGTTCAGACCTGTTTGTTATCATGTCAGTTATTGTTATAATTTCTGTTCAGACCTCACTGTTATCATGTAAGTTATTGTTATAGTTTGTGTTCAGACCTGTTTGTTATCATGTAAGTTATTGTTATAGTTTGTGTTCAGACCTGTTTGTTATCATGTAAGTTATTGTTATAGTTTGTGTTCAGACCTCTTTGTTATCATGTAAGTTATTGTTATAGTTTGTGTTCAGACCTGTTTGTTATCATGTAAGTTATTGTTATAGTTTGTGTTCAGACTTGTTTTTTTATCATGTAAGTTATTGTTATAGTTTGTGTTCAGACCTGTTTGTTATCATGTAAGTTATTGTTGCAGTTTATGTGTCCCGGATTATTTGTCATCATTTAAGTTATTATTATAGATTGTTCTCTGCCTCAGAACTGTTTGTTATTATGTAAGTTATTGTTACTGTTTAGTCTATACCGAGACCTAATTTTGTCATGTAAGTTTTTGTTATAGTTTAGTCTATACCAAGACCTAATGTTATCATGTAAGTTTTTGTTATAGTTTAGTCTATACCAAGACCTAATGTTATCATGTAGGTTTTTGTTATAGTTTAGTCTTTACCCGAGACCTAATGTTATCATGTAAGTTTTTGTTATAGTTTAGTCTGTACCCGAGACCTAATGTTGTCATGTAAGTTTTGTTATAGTTTAGTCTATAACCCAGACCTATTGTTATTGTATAAGCTTTTGTTATAGTTTAGTCTATACCCGAGACCTAATGTTATCATGTATGTTTTTGTTATAGTTTAGTCTATACCAAGACCTAATGTTATCATGTAGGTTTTTGGTATAGTTTAGTCTATACCCCGGACCTAATGTTGTCATGTAAGCTTTTGTTATAGTTTAGTCTATACCCGAGACCTAATGTTGTCATGTAAGTTTTGTTATAGTTTAGTCTATAACCCAGATCTATTGTTGCTGTATAAGCTTTTGTTATAGTTTAGTCTATAATCCAGATCTATTGTTGCTGTATAAGCTTTTGTTATAGTTTAGTCTATAACCCAGATCTATTGTTGCTGTATAAGCTTTTGTTATAGTTTAGTCTATACCCGAGACCTAATGTTATCATGTAAGTTTTTGTTATAGTTTAGTCTATAACCCAGATCTGTTGTTGCTGTATAAGCTTTTGTTATAGTTTAGTCTATAACCCAGATCTATTGTTGCTGTATAAGCTTTTGTTATAGTTTAGTCTATACCCCGGACCTAATGTTGTCATGTAAGTTTTTGTTTATAGTTTAATCTATACCCGAGACCTAATGTTATCATAAAAGCAGTTGCTATAGTCTAGTCTATAACCCAGACCTATGTTGTCACGTAAGCTGTTATTGTTTGACTTGTTTGTCACTGCGTCAGTTATTGCTATAAACTGGTCTGTACCTCCGTCCAGGTCGCTAGCAATAAAGTCGTTTCTATAATTTTGTCTGTTCCAGGAAATATAACAAAACATTGTTGCCGTTCCTTGTTTTGCCTTCCTCCGACTCTATTGCCTTTCAGCGTCGAGGGCAAACGGAGTGTTCAGGTCAATGTTCTAAGTTGTCAGTGTTCTATGGGGATGAATGTTCTGAGGTGTCAATGTTCTATGGGGGTCAGTGTTCTAAAGTGCCCTAAGGTGTCAATGTTTTAGGGGGGGTCAATGTTCTAGGAGGGTCAATGTTCTGGGGGGGGGGGTCAGTGTTCTAAGGTGTCAATGTTCTAAGGTGTCAATGTTCTAGGGGGGTGGGGGTCAATGTTCTAGGGGTGGTCAATGTTCTAAGGTGTCAATGTCCTTGGGTGGTCAATGTATTAAGGTGTCAATGTCCTAGGGTGATCAATGTTCTAAGGTGTCAATGTTCTAACGTGTCAATGTTCTAAGGTGTCTATGTCCTAGGGTGGTCAATGTTCTAAGGTGTCAATGTCCTAGGGTGGTCAATGTTCTAAGGTGTCAATGTTCTAAGGTGTCATTGTTCTAAGGTGTCAATGTCCTAGGGTGATCAATGTTCTAAGGTGTCAATGCTCTGTAGGGGTCAATATACTAATGGTCAGTGTTTTATGGTGTCAGTGTTATGAAATGTCAATGTTCTATAGTGTCATTTTTCTGAGGTATCATTGTTCTATTGTGTTAATGGTCTACGGTGTCAATGTTCTATGTCGTCAATGTTCTGCGATGCCAATGATCTATGGTGTTAATGGTATAATTTGTCAATATTTGATGGCGTGTCTCCTGTCTGGTATCAACCGTGATGTCCGCTATCTTCTAGGACTACCTTTGTCTCTGAGTGTTCTAGCCGTGACCGCGTTGCTTTAGACGTCAGCGGAACATGATGTACCGAACAAGTATTGTGGCTTTGCTGTAAGTTAACAACCCAACCCCTAGCACGTCACATCTATACCAACTTAAGGGATTGACACTGAAGAAGAAGGCATGGAAGGAGTGAAAAAAAAAAGTAAAGAGCTCCCGTCACGCCAAGTGGCGTATAGGGAATATGTTGTTAGTGACCATAAATTTTACAGACCTTCGGCACGTGATTTTTGGGGTAAAGTGGTCGGTATTACGCCCGTGCCGCTTTACTTTCCAAGAAATAAAATGTGGTACCCATTAAAGGCTGGGTGAATCCGGAAGTCGTCGGTTGGGATCGAACCCTTCTTCTTGTCCTTTGTAGTCCAGTACACTAACCACTACGCTATCGCGGCTCCCATTGAAGGAGGACTGCTTTACTTAATTCTGTGATTTAATTAAAACAGTTATTTCTTTGCTTTTGTTCATAATTAAGCCTAAAGCTTTACTGCTACGGGACAACTATCAACTATATTTTCACTCTACCTACAAATTTAATATCTAAATCTGGGTAGCAATATAGATACAGAGGGAGGAACAGAAAATGATACCAAAGTAAGGATATCAAAAGCAAGAGGAGCTTTTGTTGCACTGGGAAACATATGGAAGTCCAAAGAAATTAGGTTAAATACAAAAGTAAAAATTTTCAACTCCAATGTTAAGTCAGTGTTATTATATGGCTGTGAAACATGGAGAACAACAAAATTGACAATCATGAAGATACAGACTTTCATTAATGGATGCTTACGCAAAATAAAAGGATGGAAATGTCAGGACAAAATCACTAACATAGAATTATGGAAATGTACCAGTCAAATACCAGTGGATAAAGAGATACAGCGAAGACGATGGCGTTGGATAGGGCACACACTGTGGAAGCCAACTGAGAGTTACACAACAGGCCCTTTTTTTGGAATCCCCAGAGGAAAAGACAAAGAGGAAGACCAAGGAATTCTTGGAGAAGACAGATGGAAGCAGAGATGAAGATGATGGGGAAGACATGGAATGATCCTAAAAGAATGGTAAGAAACAGAACGACCTGAAAAGTGTTTGCTGAAGACCTATGCTCCACAGGGAACTGAAAGGTAGAAGAAGAAGAAGACAAATATAATTACGTGGAGATCCTGACTCGCGCAGCCCTCCCGAACATCTACACGCTGCTCTAACAACGTAGGTTACGCTGGCTTGGTCAAATACACCGTCTGAGATGGCCGCATACCAAAAGATATACTCTATGGAGAACTAGGAGATGGCAACAAAAAAGTAGGGGTCGCCCAAAACTCTGATTTCTAGACGTGTGCAAACGTGACATGAAGACTCTGAACATAAACCCTGCAGCCTGGGAAGAAATAGCTGCAGACCGCAATCTTTGGAAACACACTCTAAAGGTGTAACTCAAATAAGAAGCTGACAGATTCATAGAAAAAAGAATACGCGGCGAAAGAAAAGAAAAAAATAATGTCTCATAGAGGCGCTGCAAAATCAACTATGACTGACGGAGGCTACCATAGTGAACTATGACTGATGGAGGCTACTATAGTCAAATATGACTTTCAGAGGCTACTATAGTCAACTATAACCAACGGAGGCTACTATATTCAACTACGACTGACGGAGGTTACTATTGTCAACTATAACTGATGGAGGCTACTATAGTCAAATATGACTGTCAGAGGCTACTATAGTCAACTATAACCAACGGAGGCTACTATATTCAACTACGACTGACGGAGGTTACTATTGTCAACTATAACTGATGGAGGCTAATATAGTCAACTATGACTGATGGAGGCTACTATAGTCAACTATGACTGACGGAGGCTACTATAGTCAACTATGGCTGACGGAGGCTACTATAGTCAACTATAACTGATGGATGCTACTATAGTCAACTATGACTGACGGAGGTTACTATACTCAACTATGACTGACGGAGGCTACTATAGTCAACTATAACTGACGGAGGCTACTGTAGTCAACTATAACTGATGGAGGCTACTATAGTCAACTATAACTGATGGATGCTACTATAGTCAAGTATGACTGACGGAGGTTACTATACTCAGCTATGACTGACGAAGCCCACTACTACTTATCAAATCATGAAAACACATTACGTGTTCTGATATTTCAAAGCTATTTATCGACTCCAAACGCAAGAATTTAATTGATGTCTGAGGCGATTAGCTTGGCTTGTGTAACATATTGTAACATGAAAATCTATTTCTAACCTCCGATGTGTGTAAACGTGCGCCTTGCTTTCCTCAGTGAGAACATAACGGGACTTAGGCTGTAATAAATCATGACAACACACTGGACTGTCAATGCCGAGTGTAGGCTTCAACTTGCAGGTTTACAAGGCCGTCGTTGAATATATACAAACTGTATGGCCAAACAAACAAATGACTCATATTCTCTCCATTTCCGCTAATTTTATTAACCCTGCGTGTGAAAGCTGGAAAACAACAAGAGACATAGTTCTCATCAGCAGTCAGATAAAAACGATGCAAGAAAACACAAATGAACAATCATCAATAGCCAGTAAAATTGGGCTTGAGATCAATCATGAAAAGACTAAAGTCATGAAAAATGTAATTCCAACAGACGACAAAATATACATGGAAAACAAACAAGTAGAAGAGATCGATCACTTTATCTATCTTGGAAGTCACATTGATCGAGAAGGGGATACGAGCAAAGAAATTAGAATCAGAATGGCTAAAGCAGCAATGTCTTTCAGAAGCCTTGAAAAGTTGTGGAAATCAAAACTCATTAGCACAAACACAAAACTTAGGCTATTCAAATCAAACATACTATCAACCCATACGTATGCGTGTGAATGCTGGAAAACAACAAGAGATATAGAAACAAAGTTGAACACATTCGAAAATAAATGTCTAAGGAAAATACTTGGTATAGAATGGAACGAAATCAAAACAAACGAGGAAATTAGAGAAATCGCCAATCAACCACTAATATCTTCAGTAATAAAGAAAAGACGATGGTCATATGTTGGACATGTGATGAGAAGAGATAATAACCGAATAGCAAAGCAAGCCCTCGTGTGGGAAACAACAGGTACAAGGAAAAGAGGAAGACCCAGAGAGACACTGAGAAGAACATTGATGAGAGAGGCAAGAACAGCAGGATTCGGCTCCCTCGATGAGATAGAGCTGCTTGCACAGAACAGAGAGAAATGGTGAGATTTGATAAAATATCTTTAAAAGAATTGAAAACTGCTAGAATAAAAAAAAATTCAGATAAGAGAAGGAGTATCTTGGTCTACGCCCTATGGGCCGGCTACGGCTCGAAAGGTCATTATATAGATATATAGAATTTTAGCGGTTTTTTTTTAAATCTTCACCTTCTTCTTTTCTTCCTGATTGATTGATTACAGCGTCGAGGGGAGAAATAGTTTCCCGACTTGCTTTTCTTCTTACTTCTTCTCCTGCTATTGTTTCCTACTACTTCTAATGTTTCATCAGTTCATCTTTTTCGTGGTCGGCCTTTGGGTCTGGTGTTCTCGCAACATTTATTGATGCTCTCTGTGTTTTGATCTTTCTGGTTTATGACGTGGCCAAACCATTTTATTTGTTGTTCGTCAGGATAAGGCCGAAATTACTCTTATCCTTTTCTCTGTTCTTCGTTTCTGATCTTCCTTGCTGTTTCCTGTCATGCGTCTCTGTTTCCTGTCATGCGTCTCTGTTTCCTGTCATGCGTCTAACACATTTCATGTCGGTAGTGAATATATTTCTTTTTGTTTTTGGCTTTGTGGAACGAAAGTGGAAAATAGAATGACTATAAAGTAAAAAAAAAAAAGTAAAGTACCCCCCGTCACGCCAAGTGGCGTATAGGGAATATGGTGTTAGTGACCATAAATTTTACAGACCTTCAGCACATGATTTTTGGGGTAATATGGTCGGTATTACGCCCGTGCCGCTTTACTTTCCCAGAAAAAAATCAGGTACCCATTAAGGCTGGGTGAACCCGAAAGCCGTCGGCTGGGCGAATCCTACCTCTTGTCCTTTGTAGTCCAGTTCACTAACCACTGAGCTATCGCGGCACCCTAATGACTATAAAATCATACAAAAATAACTAGCGGTCAGTGAAGTGTAGAAGAATTGTGCAGCTTTCTCAACATGGAGGTAAGCCAGTTTGAGTCTCATATTCAGTAATTGGAGTTTTAGTCCGTTGAGTTCTGATCTCCATGAAGGTTACAGTCAGTGTGTCTGCTATTAGATAAATGTCTGTAGAGGCCTATTTTTATATTTGTATTACATAGTCTTATTTTGTGCTTGTTTTAATACATCTCTCTGCTCCTCTTCCTTTGTTGATAACGCTGCCCAGATATGTAAAGTGGGGGCCAGCTGAGCGGCCTGGCGTTGTGCCGACTACATCACCCATTTAATGTGCCGCTGATAAATATTGATGATAATCCCATATTACCGATCCGCCTTAAGGTGTAGCAGTGTCGATTCGTGTAGGTCAAACTGTTGATTAGGAGAGAACTGTATGAAAACGTTTGAAATGTTGTACCTATATGGTATTGATAAAGCACATCTTTGATATATATTAAGAAAGAGAGCTGTATAAAAACGTTTGCACATATTGCGCCCATATGGTATTGATAAAACACATCTTTGATATAGATTAAGAAAGAGAGCTGTATAAAAACGTTTGTACATGCTGCACCCATATGGTATTGATAAAACACATCTTTGATATAGATTAAGAAAGAGAGCTGTATAAAAACGTTTGTACATGTTGCACCCATAGGGTATTGATAAAACACATCTTTGATATAGATTAAGAAAGAGAGCTGTATAAAAACGTTTACACATGTTCAGTCTTGAGATACCATAGGAATTGAACAATGGAGAATAGCTCATATTGTTAAGCTGTGCTACATTGACTATTTAAGGAAACTGTGATACGCTCTAAGAGATTTTTAGGAAGATTTTGACCAGAAATTTTAGGAGATCTTGAGACAGAGATATTCTTTTAGAAATGAAACCAGTCGAAGAGGCTCTTAAGAGATGAGTATTAAGAGTTCATAGGAGATACCAGTTAGAGAGTTTGATCTAAATGTGAATCCCATAATGATGAATTTTAATTTTAGAATCTTGTCGAGAGTGTGTAAAAGAACACAAATGGGGTCAAACCATCAGCAGTTGCCTGAGACACTATCAATACCACCACTAGCGATATATAGTTTTAGAGAATAATAGACGGTCATAACCAGTATGTCTGTGTAATAGACTATAAGATGCAAGCAAAATATTTTACCTGATGAGTTTGTGAAGCGTAACTAGAGAGACGTGAAAATAGGCTTTTGAGCGTCGTCATAATGTGTTTTCGAATCATCACATGAAGTGTTGAGACAAGTGTTGTTGTGGACGTCGGTGTTGCGATCTCCCCTGTTGTGTTTCACATTGTGTTCGGTACTATCACACTGAAGACCCGTACTTTGCGAAGGCGAGATAAAGTCTTACTACATTTCTGAGATTATCAAGCAACTCGTGACTGACTTGTCTCGTCAGGATCAGTGAACCACAGCTGATGAAGATCGAGATCCCACTCCAGATCTCTACGGTGGCAATGAAACAGAGTAGTGTGAACAAGCGAGTATGGACAGTAGGGAGAACAATCATCCTTTCATAAAAATGTGCCGTTGAGATGTCGGATATGTTGGGCCGAAAAGCGCGAAGCTTCTAATAGTTCACTATACAACGCACATTACATCTAATTATAGGTTAAAGACAAGAATAAAAATTGTTCAACTCCAATGTTTAATCAAACCAATTATATGACTGTGAAACATGGAGAACAACAAAATTGGCACTCACGAAGATAGAGACTTTCATAATTGGATCCTTGCACAGCATAAAGGGATGGAGATGGCAGGACAAAATCACTACTTAGAATTAGGGGAAAGTACTAGAATAAATATGGAGCCGCGATAGCTCAGTGGTTAGTAAAGTGGACTACAAAGGACAAGGGGTAGGGTTCGATCCCAACCGACGGCTTCCGGGTTCACCCAGCCTTAAATGGGTACCGGATTTTTTTCTGGGAAAGTAAAGCAGCACGGGCGTAATACCGACCACATTACCCCAAAAATCATGTGCTGAAGTTATGTAAAATATAGGGTCACTAACACCATATTTCCCTATACGCCACTTGGCGTGACGGGGGTACTTTACCTTACTTACTAGAATAAATACCAGTGGATAACGAGATGGCACTAGATAGGACACATACTGTCGAAGTCAACCGAGGGTATTACACAACAAATAATTTTTTTGGAATTTTTGGAATCCCCAGGGAAGAAAACAAAGAGGAAGACCGAAATATACTTGAAGGAGAAAGGTGGAAGCAGAGATGAAGATGATGGAGAAGACATGGAATGATTTTAAAAGAATGGCAAGAAACAGAACGGCTTGGAAAGTGTTGGTTGAAGACCTATGCTCCACAGGGAGCTGAAATATAGAAGAAGAAGAAGAAAAAGGAAGACGATAAGAATGAAATCGTCACGAGAACACTGAGAATTGATGAAATTGTTCTCCACTCATCTCCCTTTTTGCCACCAGCGATGCTAGACATCTAAATCAGTCAATCGGCTTTTTTTTCTTTCTTTTAGCAACTTTTGAAGCATGATCCAAACAATTTAATTACAAAACAAGGGGACACTACCCTACACTATGTGATTTATCAGTAGAGTCACTAGGATTCTCAGAAATACTGTCTGGTCAGACTGCCTTACTTGCAATTTTTAAACTAAAAAATGTTGCGATGTAGATATTTAATTGTTTCGTTTTCGAAACGGATGGTATTGCTGCGACGGGGATAATCTGACAACTAACTGTGTGTTTATATGTTCGAATTTGGAGTCAACAACGATGGCCTAACGTCATCAAGCGCTATACATTTTTAAAGAAATATGACGATCATCACTTTCGGGAGGACGTGAACCTCTGGTATATGGTGGATAGGCAGCAGGAACCATTGCAGGCTATGCATGAAAAGTGTTCCTTGTTGCAGTTTCCTCATATTCCAAGTCCATGGGGGACTGGTTAGTCTCGAGGCAAGACGCCGGCCTCGGGACAGAGAGGTTGTGGGTTCAAATCTCGGCTACACCGGTTGGGAATTTTATTTATGATTTCTCTCTGCGACAACCACCCCTGGTCTCGTCAGCGAGGCCCGGCTTGAAACGTCAGCTACTCATCGACGGAAAAAAACATGAGTACCTCCGAAGTCGGAGTTATCTGCCCTTGCGGCGAGGGACCCCTGTGCACAAGGCTGCCAGGGGAAAATGGATTAACACACAAAACTCAGTTCCTAGTCTCTAGGGACTTCGTCAGAGTTGAAAGCTGGCGAACGCAACAACAACAACAACAACAACAACAACAACAACATATATTACTGTTCTGTAACTCTCAGACTTGCCGATATTTAATATTTTCGTTACGGACATTAACTACGTAAACAGCATTCATAAACATTGACTTCAGCTGAAATATTTGACGTTTTGTGTCTGGTGTCACAGACTGGAACCACTTCTGCAAAATATCCATTTTAAGAATGAGAGGCGTGTACTACACTCTGATCATCCATAGACCAGAACTAAAATGTCACTTATAGATGGAAACAAACAGTTCTGACCACCTCCCCTATCCCGCAAAGAATGTTGATCCTACCACAGATTCATCATCATCAATTACCATGCCTGTCAGCGTAGGTGAACATGTCTCTCCACAACTTTCGATCTCGACTGTTATTTATCATTTGTGTTGTTGACCTTCTGCCACGCCATTATCTTTATTTTGCTTACAGTAGCTTGATGACGATTGGGTATCATCTGTAGCACATAATGACCTCTACCGAACGAGGGTTTTCCATCGGAATTCCCCTTAACGTTGTGATTTATATGGCGATTCATAATTGTACAAAGACGTTACGAGGGTGGTTGTCTGTTGTCTTCCGTCGGTTTGTTTACGGTTGGCTCCGCTAGCCTTTGACTTAAAAAATCTCACCCACAAGGCAGTGGGGTTGTTTTACTTCGGGGTACACTCCCTTAGCCTTTTACTCTCCCGAGCTTACCTGCAAGGCAGCAGGGCAGCCGCAGGTTGTACTTTTTACTGCATACAGTAGCTGGTAAAATTATCCGACCTGACACAATGTAATGACATTATTACTGGGTTACAGTTATAACTGGGGCTAAACACACATTTAAAATATACAAGATATTTTCGACTATCTGAAGCCGCGAGTAGAACTGCAGAGAAGCATGTAAAAGAGACATAAAACAGTCAATCAGCTAAACTATTAGAAGGACAAGACAAACTGCTATATAGTTCGTTCACAAATTCGTGCCCAGAGTTGATCAATTATCTCGCAAATTGTTTGATTAATTTCTCTAATTCTTTTCCATGAAATCTTATTTTTTAACCGACCTTCAGATTTTATAACATTTAAGTACAAAGGTGGTCTGAATTTTGCACAAATGTTTTTTTTTTTTTTTTTTTTTGAATTTTAGCAAAATATCTAACCGTGTGCTCAAAACATTAGATTTTAATGTAAATTATGTTAATTTTTTAACAAACTTCTCAGTGGATTGCGTCTTACAAGTTAGGGTTCACTAAACGCGAGATGGTGCTAAGATTGTGTGGTGAGCACGTGAAATTTGCTTTTTTAAATGGTGAGTTGACTACAACAAATGTGGGTATTGTAGAATCCTAAAAATTAGGACAACCAAGAAAGTCATATTTTTATATACAACAAAGAAGCAAAAATCTGTCCTAAATGCAAGACAGCAGGGGGAAAAAAATCAGACTTAAGGTTGGTAAAAAATAAGATTTCATTAAAAAGAATTACATAAATTCATCAAACAGTTTCCGAGATAATTAATAAACTCTGTAGGCACGAATTTCTGAACGAACTATATTTGTTTACTACTAGTGGCAGTTGTTTAGAACTTCGAGTAGTTTGTTTTGTCTTTCTATTAGTTTAGATGACATTTCCTTTTTGTGATAATTTTATATATGAATCATAATTGTCCTGTATCATTATCACCATGTGCAATACCTGATGGCGTAGACGATCATGTCCTTTCACAATCTTCTATCCACACTACATCGCATCAATTCTGTTGTTGACTGTTTTCAGTACTATGACATCAAGTATAAAAAAAAAATGAAGTACCCCCGTCACGCCAAGTGACGTATAGGGAATATGGTGTTAGTGACCATAAATTTTACAGACCTTCGGCACATGATTTTTGGGGTAATGTGGTCGGAATTACGCCCGTGCCGCTTCACTTTCCCAGAAAAAAATTCGGTACCCATTAAAGGCTGTGTGAACCCGGAAGCCGTCGGTTGGGATCGAACCCTACTTCTTGTCCTTTGTAGTCCAGTTCACTAACCACTGAGCTATCGCGGCTCCTCTATGACATCAAGCTATCTAGTATCTTCCCTCTTTGTCGTCCACGATCTCTCTTTCCCTGTATATTTCCAGTTGTAAACAAGTACCCCATCTTATCAAGATGGGCCCGAAAAATGTTGATTGTTTGGCTCTGATATTTCTTAAACGTAATCTTGTGTATAAAACCAGTTCTGGAATACATTTGTTAAAAAAAAAAAACGAACGAAATAAATGGTTTGAAATAGTCACACGACCCACACTAGACGGCAATCCCCAAGGAGTGTTTAGCACAAAAGCAAAAGTATAATGGGGAAAGGCGACTTAGATGAATGGATTCATGAAATATAATAAATATCGCGATGAGATTTATAGAGAAGACAAATTACAGAACATTGGCTGGAGCATTGCGGCCTCCCTCGACGTGAGAAATAACGGATGTGGAGTCCGTGGTTTGAGGAAAGTAAGTGATGAAGTAGATTCATCAAATAGGGAGCCAGTAGTGGGGGGTGATAAACACTCCAAGGTATGGTGACAGCTTCACAAGGAAGGAACACAACACAATACTGACGTTTCGGCCTGTGACCTTCTTCAGATTACAAGGACAACGACAAAAAAAATGGTAAAGTACAATTATCTATAACTACATGTCGGATGATCAAGTATAGCGAGAGGTCAGATGGTAAGATAAGAAGAAAAAAAAATATATATATATATATATATATATGCTACATGAGAGGAGGTAGATTGAGTGTAGAGATATATAAATTCATAAAATAGGAAATGAGGAGCTCGAAACTAAAGAGTGAAACGTAAATAGAAAAAAAAGTAAATAATGTATCAATACAAGTATTTAAAAAATCACAGCTGAACGACTGGACTGTCCTGCGTGATGGAAATCATCGGAATGACTGGTACGCTAGGCTTCACCGGAACAAGCGTGGTGATGCCAAACAAAGAACAGGAGTCGTTGGATTACAACTGTAAAACGGGGGAAGGGGAAAATGACGAGCCAGCCAGAGCAATTATTTGCCTGTTCCCCAGATTCATCAAATACTTTGACACAATAATAATATCAGATGGAAGACGCACCACAGAAATAGAAGAAAAAAAGTTGAATAGATCAGGCCAAAGTAGCATTTCAGAAAATGAAAAAACGTCTGGTGCAACAAAAAGAAAGTCTATGTCAAAAGAAGTGAGAAAGAGAGTTCATCGGTGCTATACAGAGTCAATTCTGACCTATGGAAGCTAATCATGGACAGTAGACACACAAATTAAAACGAGAGGATACAGATATATGATTTTACAGGGGAATGTTGAAAGTTTCCTGAACAGCTAAAATGATCAACGTGGAATTTCTCAAAGAGGCCAACACAAAAAGGAAGCTCTTACACATAATTAGAAAGAAAAATCGACAATTTCGGACACGTGATGAGAAGAGGATGTTTGCAACAACAGAATTGATAGCATCAAACATAAGACACTAATTTATTACCAAACTATTTGTAAATCATGATTGCTTGCTATCAAAAGTCTGTGAATTGAATAATTAGTTACAAATGGGAAAAGTACGGAGAAAAAGAGGACGGGAACGACAAAGAAGGAAGATAGTTTGGTTTCGTGGCATTGAAAACAGCCAACATCAGGAACTGATACGCTGCACTGTGGATAGAAAATTGTGGAAGGACATGGTCGCCTACACCAAACTGTATGGCACATGATGATGATGAAGTAATTTGCCTCAACTTTTTCTTTCTTCGTTCATTCAATGGCTACTCGTTATGGCACATGATGATGATGAAGTAATTTGCCTCGAATTTTTCTTTATTCGTTCATTCAATGGCTACTCGTTATGGCACATGATGATGATGAAGTAATTTGCCTCAACTTTTTCTTGCTTCGTTCATTCAATGACTACTCGTTATGGCACATGATGATGATGAAGTAATTTGCCTCAACTTTTTCTTCCTTCGTTCATTCAATGACTACTCGTTATGACACATGATGATGATGAAGTAATTTGCCTCAACTTTTTCTTCCTTCGTTCATTCAATGGCTACTCGTTATGACACATGATGATGATGAAGTAATTTGCCTCAACTTTTTCTTGGTTCGTTCACTCAATGGCTACTCGTTATGGCACATGATGATGATGAAGTAATTTGCCTCAACTTTTTCTTTCTTCGTTCACTCAATGGCTACTCGTTATGGCACATGATGACGATGAAGTAATTTGCCTCAACTTTTTCTTCCTTCGTTCATTCAATGGCTACTCGTTATGGCACATGATGACGATGAAGTAATTTGCCTCAACTTTTTCTTGTTTCGTTCATTCAATGGCTACTCGTTATGGCACATGATGACGATGAAGTAATTTGCCTCAACTTTTTCTTCCTTCGTTCATTCAATGGCTACTCGTTATGGCACATGATGACGATGAAGTAATTTGCCTCAACTTTTTCTTCCTTCGTTCATTCAATGGCTACTCGTTATGGCACATGATGACGATGAAGTAATTTGCCTCAACTTTTTCTTCCTTCGTTCATTCAATGTCTTCTTATCTTCGTTGTTCCTACTTGTTTTTGCAGACGTCATGCCAC
This sequence comes from Megaustenia siamemsis, assembly GCA_032433765.1. Classification (NCBI taxonomy): domain Eukaryota; kingdom Metazoa; phylum Mollusca; class Gastropoda; order Stylommatophora; family Ariophantidae; genus Megaustenia; species Megaustenia siamemsis. The sequence goes on from JAVIAB010000059.1 coordinate 70,909,677, forward strand.
GAACTGATAGTCGCAGAAGCTCCTTGACCCCCAGAACGTTGCGGGTCGTAATGGCGTTCTTGACATTTCCGGTTTTTACTGGAGAAGTTGGAGTTCGTCTAGTTCCAGACCATGGCTGGAAAACTGTGTGACGTGTCATGTGTAGAGATCTCTCAATACTAGGTCTTCTATATCACTAAGTGCCACCACTTCAGGGAACATGACGATCATAGCTTCTCTTAGCAAGCATGTGTGACTTGTCCTGTGTACAGATCCCTCAATACTAGGTCTTCTATATCACTAAGTGCCACCACTAAAGGGAACATGACGATCATAGCTTCTCTTAGCAAGCATGTGTGACTTGTCCTGTGTACAGATCCCTCAATACTAGGTCTTCTATATCACTAAGTGCCACCACTAAAGGGAACATGACGATCATAGCTTCCGTTAGTAAACATGTGTGACTTGTCCTGCCTAGAGGTACTACAATACTAGGTCTTCTATATCAGTAAGAGCCACCACTAAAAGGGACATGGCGATCATAGCTTCCGTTAGGAAGCTTTTTTTGACTCAAGTTGGTACCAGGAAGTCTGACTAGGAAGTCAAGGCCAGGTCTTGGTCAGCTGATGTGCCGATGACCCTGGTGTTGTGACGTCAGGTCCCATCATCATCATCATCATCGAGTGCCTTCTCCGCAACGAAGGTTGACTACCATGGACCGCCATTCTACTCTGTTTCTTGCTTTGATGGTGCAGGTTGTCATAGATTGACGTGTCTATCTTTTGATGTTACTCGTCCATGTTAGTCTTGGTCTGCCTCTGCCTCTATTACCTTGTATTTTCCCTTCCAATATTACTTTTAGTAGGCTGTTGTGTCTTTTAACATGCCCCAAAAATTTAATTTGTCTTGTCTTAATTGATTTAGTAGTTCTCTTTTTATTTTCAGTTGTTTTAAAACTTCATCGTTTGTTTTCTTTTCTTTCCATCCAATTCTACCTATTCTTCTATAAATCCACATTTCAAAGGCTTCAATTTTCTGTTCTGTTTTCTTGTCTAATGTCCATTTTTCTGCACCATACAGGAATATTGAGAAGATGTAACATTTTGCTATTCTTAGTTTCAGCCCTTGTGATATTTGTTTTATTGTTAGTATATTTTTCATGGCATTAAAATTACTTGTTGCCATACCCATTCTTTGTTTATTTCAATTTAATATTTTCCATCATTAGTTATAGTATGTCCCAGGTAGATGTAGCTCTGGACTACGCCCATACGCCTTCCATATCAGTCGGAGCCACCACTCAGGCGGGGGCTTTGTTCGTACTTAAAATGGCGTCAATGTGTTGTTACAGTTCCCAGCCAAGAGCTATATCGAAACTTATTGGTCATATGTTAGTCACGTGATGAGAAGAGAGAAGAGAATCTCAAAGCAAACCCTCCAATAGGAATCATCATCATGTGCCATATCGGTTGTCGTAGGCGATCATGTCCTTCCACAATCTTCTATCTACAGTGCATCGTATCAGTTCTGTTGTTGACTGTTTACCATGCCATGACACCAAGCTATCCAGTATTTTCCCTCATTGCTGTCCGCAATCTTTCTTTCCCTGTTTTTACCATCATCTTTGAGTACCGTCTCCGCATCGAAGGTTGGCTACCATGGAGCTCCATTCCACTCTATCTCTTGCTTTGATCGTGCAGATTGTCATAGGTTGACTTGTCCATCGTTTGATGTTACTCGTCCATGTTAGTCTTGGTCTGCCTCTGCCTCTTTTACCTTGTATTTTCCCTTCCAATATTACTTTCATTATGCTGTTTTTTGCTTCTACCATAAGATTTTCTAATTTTCCTTGTTAGTATAAGGTCCTAATATTCCATGTAGTTATTTTTAGTTCGTTCTTAAAACAATAGTTAGAATTTATCTCAATGACTTTCTTTGGAGTGTTACGTGATGAGGCTCCAATCTCTTTCACGGTGGTCTGCCATATTCATCTTTCGTGTCCCGAATATGCCTCATGTGCACCACACATTTTGTTGTTTGCTGTTTTCGCTTTCTGGGCCGTTGATAATTTCTGAATATTCCGCCCCATCCACCGTCACAGACTTTTCACATTCGGGTTGAACATACCCGACCGACGTCATTGTTGCCGAAAACTATATGTTTGCCTGTCGAACCGGGAACACACGACACAAAGAAGAATAAACCATATTCCACTTAAATATCGGTAAAGTTCACAGTTCACCCACACGTCAGAAGTAAAACATACACCAAACGGGGAATAGCAACACATAATTTCACAACTAGACTATCGCGTAAATCATTGAAATATATCAGCAAGAGTCGAATTATAAAAACGACCACATTCAGTGGTTAGTGACCGGGATCTCTAGAGATAAGAGGTCAGGTTTGATCCCAATCTGCGAAACCCAGGTTCTTCCGGTCTTAACCCTTTGAGGACAACAGGGACATATATGTCCTATGAAATTCAATAAAACATCCACAATTTGTTCATATAATAATGTTTTATCTAAAACAGACACCAAATAAGATCATTTTCAATGCTGGAAACTGTGTATTACTTCTAGATCTTTGTGGTGCTGAAATGGTTAAATGGATCTTGGAGGTTTCAGGGAAAATATGGCGGGCTGGATTGATACTGACCACATCACGCCTTGAAAATGTGCATTTTGTCATTGAAAAACATGGGAGCTGGCTCAACTAATGTATCATCTATAATCAAGAGAAGAAGGCGATCATTTGATGAAAAGAGAACACGAGAATCTCAAAGAAACCCTCAAATGGAAACCAGAGGGTAAAAGAAAAAGAGGCCAACATTGTGAAATGCTAAAGAGAACACTGAGGCGAGAAGCAATCACAGCAGTCACCAGCTCCCTTGCCGAAGTTGAGAGGCTCGCTCAGAAAAAGGAACGTTTGGCGAGATACAATGCGGGTCCTGTGCTAGGCCTGACACTTGGTAACAAAGATTGCCAGGTAGGGATAGTCTACAGTTTCTACCCTAAATGCCGTCTTCGGATCGAAAGAAAAATAGATTGATTGACACAGAGACAGACAGACGGACGGACGGACGGATAGATTAATGCTGGATGGATGGATGGGTGGGTGGGTGGATGAATGGATGGATGGATTGGTGGGTGGATGGATGGATGGGTGGATGGATGGATGGATGCATGGACGGATGGACGGACGGACGGACGGATAGATTAATGCTGGATGGATGGATGGGTGGGTGGATGGATGGATTGGTGGGTGGATGGGTTGGTGCATGGATGGATGGGTGGATGGATGGATGCATGGACGGATGGACGGACGGACGGACGGACGGACGGACGGACGGGCGGGCGGGCGGGCGGACGGACGGACGGACGGACGGACGGACGGACGGACGGACGGACGGATGGATGGTACAAACACCACATTCCCCAATTGCCTTTAGACAAATTATATTAGGAAAATTGTATTTTCCCTGAAACCCCCTTTTAATTTTTGCTAATGACTGGCAAATCAGTCAGGAGCGTGCTCGTGTTATGATTTCCTGGGGGCGGTAACTGTGTTCCTCCATTCTGCACGAACTGCAGTCATCCCTTAACGCGATCCTGAATATATTCCCAGCCTAAAATAGGGTCCCTTGTAAAAACGGGTGACAAAACACTTCCGGGTCAAATTACGTAATTATACACATCATATCACTACTGCCTGTCACAGGCGCGAGACAGGAACGTGACGTGTGTTAATATCGTCTGACGTCATTGCGCTTACTCATTATCGTGTGCCATACCGGTTGGCGATTACGTCCTTTCATTATTTCTATGTCCACAGTCGCGTAAACTCTGATGTTTGCTTATTACTGTACCACGACACCAAGGTATATATGATCTTCTCTCTTTGTCGTCCGCGATCCTTTGCCTGGTATTCTACCAGTTGTAACTGAGTTTAACAGTTTTCTCTCTTTTCATGATGTGCTCGAAAAATGTCGATTGTTTCTTTCTGATGTTCTTTATTAGAAAAAAAAGGGAGAGCGAAGGAGTAAGGAAAGAAGGGAATGAAAGGAAGGAAGGAATAAGGGAGAAAGGAAGGGAGGGAGGGAAGTTTTGTTTGAAAATGCAGGGTCTGTCCATAAAAAAGGCAATGTATGACAGTGTAACGTCTGTTTTCAATACTTGATATAATGAAGGAAATGTCTGGCCAGACATAGGACACACCTAAAGTACTTGATATAATGAAGGAAATGTCTGACCAGACATAGGACACATCTAAAGTACTTGATATAATGAAGGAAATGTCTGACCAGAGATAGGCCACATCTAAAGTACTTGATATAATGAAGGAAATGTCTGACCAGACATAGGACACACCTAGAGGACTTGATATAATGAAGGAAATGTCTGGCCAGACACAGGGCATACTTTGAGTACTTGATATAATGAAGGAAATGTCTGGCCAGACATAGGACACACCTAAAGTACTTGATATAATGAAGGAAATGTCTGGCCAGACATAGGACACACCTAAAGTACTTGATATAATGAAGGAAATGTCTGGCCAGACATAGGACACACCTAAAGTACTTGATATAATGAAGGAAATGTCTGACCAGACATAGGACACATCTAGAGGACTTGATATAATGAAGGAAATGTCTGACCAGACATAGGACACACCTAAAGTACTTGATATAATGAAGGAAATGTCTGACCAGACATAGGACACACCTAAAGTACTTGATATAATGAAGGAAATGTCTGACCAGACATAGGACACATCTAGAGGACTTGATATAATGAAGGAAATGTCTGACCAGACATAGGACACACCTAAAGTACTTGATATAATAAAGGAAATGTCTGGCCAGACATAGGACACACCTAAAGTACTTGATATAATGAAGGAAATGTCTGACCAGACATAGGACACACCTAAAGTACTTGATATAATGAAGGAAATGTCTGACCAGACATAGGACACACCTAGAGGACTTGATATAATGAAGGAAATGTCTGACCAGACATAGGACACACCTAAAGTACTTGATATAATGAAGGAAATGTCTGGCCAGACATAGGACACACCTAAAGTACTTGATATAATGAAGGAAATGTCTGACCAGACATAGGACACACCTAAAGTACTTGATATAATGAAGGAAATGTCTGACCAGACATAGGACACACCTAAAGTACTTGATATAATGAAGGAAATGTCTGGCCAGACATAGGACACACCTAAAGTACTTGATATAATGAAGGAAATGTCTGACCAGACATAGGACACACCTAAAGTACTTGATATAATGAAGGAAATGTCTGACCAGACATAGGACACACCTAAAGTACTTGATATAATGAAGGAAATGTCTGGCCAGACATAGGACACACCTAAAGTACTTGATATAATGAAGGAAATGTCTGACCAGACATAGGACACATCTAAAGTACTTGATATAATGAAGGAAATGTCTGACCAGAGATAGGCCACATCTAAAGTACTTGATATAATGAAGGAAATGTCTGACCAGACATAGAACACACCTAGAGGACTTGATATAATGAAGGAAATGTCTGGCCAGACATAGGACACACTTTAAGTACTTAATATAATGAAGGAAATGTCTGGCCAGACATAGGACACACTTTAAGTACTTGATATAATGAAGGAAATGTCTGGCCAGACATAGGACACACTTTGATTACTTGATATAATGAAGGAAATGTCTGGCCAGACATAGGACACACTTTAAGTACTTGATATAATGAAGGAAATGTCTGGCCAGACATAGGACACACTTTAAGTACTTGATATAATGAAGGAAATGTCTGGCCAGACATAGGACACACTTTAAGGACTTGATATAATGAAGAAAATGTCTGGCCAGACACAGGGCATACTTTGAGTACTTGACATAATGAAGAAAATGTCTGGCCAGACATAGGACACACTTTGATTACTTGATATAATGAAGGAAATGTCTGGCCAGACATAGGACACACTTTGATTACTTGATATAATGAAGGAAATGTCTGGCCAGACATAGGACACACTTTGATTACTTGATATAATGAAGGAAATGTCTGGCCAGACATAGGACACACTTTAAGTACTTGATATAATGAAGGAAATGTCTGGCCAGACATAGGACACACTTTAAGTACTTGATATAATGGAGGAAATGTCTGGCCAGACATAGGACACACTTTGATTACTTGATATAATGAAGGAAATGCCTGGCCAGACATAGGACACACTTTGAATACTTGATATAATGAAGTAAATGTCTGGCCAGACATAGGACACACTTTAAGTACTTGATATAATGAAGGAAATGTCTGGCCAGACACAGGGCATACTTTGAGTACTTGATATAATGAAGGAAATGTCTGGCCAGACATAGGACACACCTAAAGTACTTGATATAATGAAGGAAAAGTCTGGCCAGACATAGGACACACCTAAAGTACTTGATATAATGAAGGAAATGTCTGGCCAGACATAGGACACACTTTAAGTACTTGATATAATGAAGGAAATGTCTGGCTAGACATAGGACACACTTTAAGTACTTGATATAATGAAGGAAATGTCTGGCCAGACATAGGACACACTTTGATTACTTGATATAATGAAGGAAATGCCTGGCCAGACATAGGACACACTTTGATTACTTGATATAATGAAGGAAATGTCTGGCCAGACACAGGGCATACTTTGAGTACTTGATATAATGAAGGAAATGTCTGGCCAGACATAGGACACACCTAAAGTACTTGATATAATGAAGGAAATGTGTGGCCAGACACAGGGCACACTTTAAGTACTTGATATAATGAAGGAAATGTCTGGCCAGACATAGGACACACTTTAAGTACTTGATATAATGAAGGAAATGTCTGGCCAGACACAGGACACACTTTAAGAGCAGGAGAGTTCCCGGTAAATCCAGACAATCTGCTAACCACAGACTGTATCAGGTTGTCCTGAAAGTCTAAACGTTCGAGGCTATTTTTAACTGCAAAGTTTCTTCATTAAATTATAACTGACCTTCGTTGAAAAGGGTTCTCGACCCATAACTGACTGTTTGTGAGAGAGCAAGCAAGACCGTATCAAAATCCTACTCTGAATCTATGCTCTGGGCCCAGAAACAAACCACCGAATCTGCGTAAAAAAATATGGATCGACAGGAAAGGCAACCTGCACCAAAAAAATCTACGTGGATGTCGGATGTATCTGTCCGAAAGTCGCAGATATCGCAGCTTGATGTAAACGGTGCTTCTACTCCCACTTTACATCGCCTTCAGCGTAGACAGAAAAGAGAAGCAGGAGACGAATTAACATAAAGAACTATTTTAGAAATTGATGGCGTAAAAAAAATCGAGCGAAGAAGGAAAATAAGATAAGAAGGAAGAAAATTAGGAAGAACTAGAAGAAGGTTAGGACAAGAAAGAAGATAGATTGAAAGACAAGAGGAACGAGAAAGGGCGGAAGGTGAGATAGGATAGAAATAAAAGACGAAAATGAAAAAAAAAAACGAGAGAATGAAAAAAGAAGTATTAGTAGAAGAAGTAGAAGAAGTAGAAGAAGTAGAAGAAGAAGCAGGAGGAGCAAGAAGAAAAAGAAGTAGTGGTATTGATGGAAGAAGAAGTATTGATTTAGGAAAAAGAAGAGAAAGAATTGATGGAAGAAAAATTAATTCACATTTGAAAAAAAGTAGCAGTATTGATGGAAGAAGAAGAGGAAGAAGAAGAAGTATTTGTGAAAGAAAAAAAAAGTATTAATGGAAGAAGATGAATTACAAGTATTGATGGAAGAAAAATGAATCTTATTTGTGGTAGAAGAAAAAGTATTGATGGAAGAAGAATAAGAAGAAGTATTGATGGAAAAAGAAGTATTGGTGGCATAAGAAGAAGAATTGATGGAAGAAAAAGAGGATGAAGAAGTATTGATGGAAGAAGAGGTATTGGTGGCATAAGAAGAAGAATTGATGGAAGAAAAGAGGATGAAGAAGTATTGATGGAAAAAGAAGTATTGGTGGCATAAGAAGAAGAAGTATTGATGGAAGAAAAAGAAGATGAAGAAGTATTGATGGAAAAAGAAGTATTGGTGGCATAAGAAGAAAAAGTATTGATGGAAGAAGAAGTATTGGCGGCATAAGAAGAAAAAGTATTGATGGAAGAAGAAGAAGAGGTATTGATGGAAGAAGAAGTATTGGCGGCATAAGAAGAAAAAGTATTGATGGAAGAAGAAGAAGAGGTATTGATGGAAGAAGAAGTATTGGTGGCATAAGAAGAACAAGTATTGATGGAAGAAGAAGAAGAAGAAGTATTGATGGAAAAAGAAGTATTGGTGGCATAAGAAGAAGTATTGATGGAAGAAAAGAAGATGAAGAAGTATTGATGGAAAAAGAAGTATTGGTGGAAGAAGAAGTATTGGTGGAAGAAGAAGTATGGATGGGAAAAGAAGAAGTATTGATGGAAGAAGAAGAAGTATGGATGGGAGAAGAAGAAGTATTGATGGAAAAAGAAGTATTGGTGGCATAAGAAGAAGTATTGATGGAAGAAGAAGTATTGGTGGAAGAAGAAGTATGGATGGGAAAAGAAGAAGTATTGATGGATGAAGAAGTATGGATGGGAGAAGAAGAAGTATTGATGGAAGAAGAAGAAGTATGGATGGGAGAAGAAGAAGTATTGATGGAAAAAGAAGTATTGGTGGCATAAGAAGACGAAGTATTGATGGAAAAAGAAGTATTGGTGGCATAAGAAGAAGAAGTATTGATGGAAGAAGACGGAATCTTATTGGTGGAGGAAGAGAAATTATTGATGGAAGAAGAAGAAGAAGAAGAAGAAGAAGAAGAAGAAGAAGAAGAAGAAGAAGAAGAGGAAGAAGAACAAGAAGAAGAACAAGAGGAAGAAGAAATGGTTTCTTGATATTTTCCTATATATGAATTATTATTTACAGTTATTATTCCTAAATTTTGATTTCTCGACATTTCAGGGCCCATAATCCAAAGGAAGCGCATCTTTTCCTCATATGTAACGACCCCTGAGACAAGGCTATGACTTTTGCCCTAGCGACTGAAACACAATGACCGTCTAACAGAAGATTACAGCGACCGGTCGCTAAAACCAACAAATAGTTCACGTGCAGTGTCATTAACATCGTCTGACTAGACTATCGATTATTGGCGATCGATCTATATTCACCTTGGTCACGTGTACAGGTTCTCGTTGTATCTGTGTGTGTATGTGTGTGTGTGAATGAGCAAATCCCAGCTTCCCATGACTAGATATGTCGAGATAAGCACAAATATCAGATATATACAACATGAAACATTATGCCGGGCCGCGAGTATAGCTGCAGAGAACATAGCAAACCATGGTAAGGTAAAGGTAAAGTACGAGACTAGAACCGGGGTCTCACATAGCACGCGAGTTTTTCACCTATATGTGCTCGGCCGCCTATCCAGACTTCTGGATAGTGTCGCTTCAAGCATCGAACCTCACGATGCGAGGCGGCATTCCTCACCTTCCCAGAGTAATACCCTGGTAGACAAAAAATAATAAATGAATATTATTATAGAGGGAAACTTCCGAGGCGATAATTCAGGGAATCATTGGAGGAAGAGGTATGTTTACAGCACTCAGAAAAAAATGACAAATAAACAACAGAAAAAAAACAAAGAACAATATATGGTCCGAAGTAGGATCGAACCCGTACTCCTGGCACTGCACCTTGCCACGAGAAGCTGAACGCTTGGACTGCCACTCACTACCGTGGTACCCATTTGTGCCAGCGGCTGGGTTAACCTCGGTGGTATATTTTTTTTTTCCAACCACGAGTACAACTCACACTGGTTCCGGCGGAAATAGAACACGGGTGTCTGACCGTCGGTAGGCGGAGTCTTCTGTCCAAGCTCGCACCCTGGGGGACACTTCAGCTTCGCCATTTTGGTGTCGATAACTCCAGTAAAATACAGACAGATTCATATAAATAAACAGAGAATATGCGGCGGAAGTAAAGAAAAAATAACATTTCCTAGGGGCACTGCAAAATCCAACTGAACTACAAAGGACAAGAGGTAGGGTTCGATCTTAACCGACGGTTTCCGGGTTCACCCTGCCTTTAATGGGTACCGGATTTTTTTTCTGGGAATGTAAAGCGGCACGGGCGTAATACCGACCACATTACCCCAAAAAATCATGTGCCGAAGGTCTGTAAAATTTATGGTCACTAACATCATATTCCCTATACGCCACTTGGCGTGACGGGGGTACTTTACTTTTTTTTTTATTGCAAAATCCATAGTCACCTAAGACTGACGGAGGCTACTACTATATACCTGATGAAGGCTTTTGCCGAAACGTCGTAGTTTGTCTTATCTTTCTATTTGTTTAGCTGCTCCATATCATTTAATGTTTAGTTTACATGACTAGATCCGTCGTTTGGGGCTTCATCAACTTGTACAACGATTCACTTCAAATTTCTGATTCCCAGGGTTCTATTTGTGACTCAACGAAGCAGAGACCTGCCCTTTGTTTCGTGTCTCTGTCTCTTCTTTGAACCTCCCCACCCCCATGACAGCTTCTCTTCGTCGTCCGGACGTTAAATGGGTGCGGCTGTTATGTCTTGTCAATTTGTAAAAAAAGGGCGTATCTGCGCTCGCTTTACGTCGTCTTGGGGGCGGACGACGAGCGAGAGCCGAGTTAACATAAATAAATCTAACAAAATCATAACGACACTGCTGGTGTAAAAAGTCCTTCCTATACGCTCTTTAGTTTGGGCAAAAAAACAAAACTCTTCCCTTTTTGCGTTCACCCTTTAATTGACTGCGGATACCTTGTGTCGCGTTGATATATCCTCCTTTCGGCCCATCGATCCGACTTCATCATACGATTTTTGGGTATAGCCTTGCCTTTCATTTTCAGTTATTATATTCCTGAAGAGAAGTGAGAGTGTTAAAGATGGTGTGCGAGAGAGAGAGAGAGAGAGAGAGAGAGAGAGAGAGAGAGAGAGAGAGAGAGAGAGCGACGGGATGGGGGATAATAAATATTTATCGTCCTAATGAATGAAGACAAAGGTATAGAAAATTAAGTCAACGGTTTATTGTGTTATTTTGCGGGTCATCATCATTGAACTCTGAACATGTCCATAGGTGCTCAGGTACCCATCTCAACAATTCCCTCAGTGTCCAGTGACTGACGACTCCAGTTCTGTGTTGGTTGATAAGTCTTCTTACACGGCCACTAAGTTTCTCGTTTATGGTTGTGCCCATCCTAACTCCCATCTCTTTCATCCGAAGGAGTGACGTGGACTCATGGTTGCTGAAGTTCCTTCCCACATCTCGGAGGGCATTGATGATGTCCGCCCGATCCATTGGTTGACCGTCCTCAACGACAGCGCAGCTAGTCAACCTGTCCGCTCTTTCATTTCCCTGTACTCCCACATGTCCTGGGACGTAGACAAGGTGACCATACGTATTTTTTACTTCTGCAATGACTCTACCCATTGCCTACGTACAGATCCCGCCTCCACTTTTCTTATCATGCTCATCGAATCACTCAGTATACAGGCGTGGGTGTTGTCTTGTGACTCTAACCAGTTGAATGCCCTGGTCACTGCCATCTCCTCCATCGTCATGCTACTCATGGTCCATCAAAATGTTATATAGCGCCAGTCTAAACATGTGGATGTGAATCATGGACAATAGGACAATAGGACATCAGACAAGAAAATCACTGAGGGCTGTAGAAGTGTGATTTTACAGAAGAATGTTGAAAATAACATGGACAGCTAAGAAAGTAATGAAAACGTTCTGAAAGAGGTCAAAGCAAAAAGAGAGCTAATTTCCAATATTGGAAAGAAACAAAATCATTTTTTGGTCATTTAATGAGAAGGTAGCAGCTGGAATATATTGTGACAAATGGGAAAATCGAGGAAAAAGAGATAGAAGGATGCAATGACAAAAGATACCAGACAACTTAAGAGAATGACTTGGCAGGAGATCAACAACAGAAATTATAAATAACTGTCGAGATCGAAAGTTGTGGATAGACATGATCACCTACGCCATCAGGCATGGTACTTGATGTTGATAATGATGATGATGATGATGATGATGATGCATTCATGTCACTAGACGATGTAGCGAACTGTCATGCAGTCAATGTTACTAGTCGATGTACTGAACTGTCATACAGTCTATGTTACTAGTCGATGTACTGAACTGTCATGCAGTCTATGTCACTAGTCGATGTACTGAACTGTCATGCAGTCTATGTTACTAGTCGATGTACCGAACTGTCATGCAATCAATGTTACTAGACGATGTACTGAAATGTCATGCAATCAATGTTACTAGACGATGTACTGAAATGTCATGCAATCAATGTTACTAGTCGATGTACTGAACTGTCATGCAGTCTATGTCACTAGTCGATGTACTGAACTGTCATGAAGTCAATGTTACTAGTCGATGTACCGAACTGTCATGCAATCAATGTTACTAGTCGATGTACTGAAATGTCATGCAATCAATGTTACTAGACGATGTACTGAAATGTCATGCAATCAATGTTACTAGTCGATGTACCGAACTGTCATGCAATCAATGTTACTAGACGATGTACTGAAATGTCATGCAATCAATGTTACTAGACGATGTACTGAAATGTCATGCAATCAATGTTACTAGTCGATGTCCTGAACTGTCATGCAGTCTATGTCACTAGTCGATGTACTGAACTGTCATGTAGTCTATGTCACTAGTCGATGTACTGAACTGTCATGTAGTCTATGTCACTAGTCGATGTACTGAACTGTCATGTAGTCTATGTCACTAGTCGATGTACTGAACTGTCATGTAGTCTATGTCACTAGACGATGTACTGAACTGTCATGTAGTCTATGTCACTAGTCGATGTACTGAACTGTCATGTAGTCTTTGTCACTAGTCGATGTACTGAACTGTCATGTACTCTATGTCACTAGTTGATGTACTGAACTGTCATGCAATCTATGTCACTAGTCGATGTACCGAACTGTCATGCAATCTATGTCACTAGACGATGTACCGAACTGTCATGCAATCTATGTTACTAGTCGATGTACCGAACTGTCATGCAGTCAATGTCACTAGTCGATGTACCGAACTGTCATGCAATCTATGTCACTAGTCGATGTACCGAACTGTCATGCAGTCAATGTTACTAGACGATGTACCGAACTGTCAATGCAATCAATGTTACTAGACGATGTACTGAACTGTCATGCAGTCAATGTCACTAGTCGATGTACCGAACTGTCATGCAGTCAATGTTACTAGACGATGTACCGAACTGTCATGCAGTCAATGTCACTAGTCGATGTACCGAACTGTCATGCAGTCAATGTTACTATACGATGTACTGAACTGTCATGCAGTTAATGTTACTAGACGATGTACTGAACTGTCATGCAGTCAATGTTACTAGACGATGTACTGAACTGTCATGCAGTCAATGTTACTAGACGATGTACTGAACTGTCATGCAGTCAATGTTACTAGACGATGTACCGAACTGTCATGCAATCAATGTCACTAGACGATGTACTGAGCTATCATGCAATCAATGTCGCTAGTCGATGTACTGGACTGTCACGTAATCAATGTTGCTAGTCCATGTACTGAACTGTCATGCAATCAATGTCGCTAGTCGATGTACTGAACTGTCATGCAATCAATGTCGCTAGTCGATGTACTGAACTGTCATGCAATCAATGTCGCTAGTCGATGTACTGGACTGTCACGTAATCAATGTCGCTAGTCGATGTACTGAACTGTCACGCAATCAATGTCGCTAGTCGATGTACTGAACTGTCATGCAATCAATGTCGCTAGTCCATGTACTGAACTGTCATGGAATCAATGTCGCTAGTCGATGTACTGAACTGTCATGCAATCAATGTCGCTAGCCGGTGCTACATGATGTACCGCCATCTCATTAAATGTTAGCTGTAACCGATGAGACCATTCTTTATTAATTAGTGTCTGAATTAATGCGCAGAAAGGGTAAAGACTTAATAAAAGCGGAATTTCCCTTGTCCTTAATCCATTGATCTCTAACATGTATATGTGCACCCCTCGGGACGTGACCAATCCTATATCAGTGTCACCAGACCCACTTATGGTACATAATGTATATGACCAGGATTGCAAATAATTGGTATATCTTTTCTTTTGACTAAACGAAGTAAAGGTAGTATAGTGGTTTAGTGAATATGCAGCTTCCAGCCCGTGGGACATAACTGACCCTACATAAATTTCGTCAGGCCCGCGACATGTGTATACATAATAAACATATATAACATATATAACAACCCCTGCACATTATCTGTATATCTTTTCTTTAGACAAAACGGAGTAGAAGTAATACCGTGGTTTGTGAATATTTACATGTGCAATTTCCGGCCCGTGGGACATAAGCGACCCTATATCAATTTCTTAGGCCCGCGACATGTATATGACAAAAAATATATAACCAATCCTGCAAATTATTTGTTTATCTTTTCGTTAGACTAAACAGAGTGGAGGTCATACAGTAGTTTGTGAATATTTACGTGTGCAACATCCAGCCTGTGTGACATAACCTACATCAATTTCATCAGACCCGCGACATATGTAATCAAAAAATATATGACCTGTTCTGCAAATTATTTGGACTTTTACTTTACAGAGCAGAAGCGATCTAGTGGTTAGTTAACTGGCCTTACTGTGGACAAGATATCGGGTTCACTTCCTCAACTTTCTAGGTTCTTTATCGTCAGATCATCAACCTGCTGGTGAGGTGATCATGTCTCTCCTCAATTTCTTATCGTTCCAATGATTTATCACTTCCTTTCATTGGTTTCCCAGCAAACCTTTTTCTTAAACTGTCTGATATCTTTTCTTTCTGTTTCCTTCTTACTCTTTCTCTCTCTCAATTTTTTTCCAGCAGTTTACACTTTACGATATGTTTGTTTCCTGCTCGTTCCATCTCCTCCCAAAAGTTATCAAACACTGATAACGACAACCATTTCCGGGCACCCTTGGGGCTACCGAGACAGTGACAAGGTCATGGAAGAAAAGAATAGTCACTTTCACTTTCCAATTTCACCTGTCCCTTTCACCTGCCACATATACCGCAAAGAGGCAACTAAGGAGATCTGGGTCAAGGTCTTCACTGGAGTTGCGAAGTTTTTAGCGGAAACCATCTTCAGTGCTTGCGCCAGTATGTGGCCGGCATGTTTCGGTCCTGGGAACGCGCAGAGGAGGGAATCCGAGCACTAAACTAAACTAAACTAAACTAAACTAAACTAAACTAAACTAAACTAAACTAAACCATGCTGAGGTCGGATGCGTTGGGCCGAAAGGCGCAATTATCACAGTTCTACAGCAAACCACAACACAACGCAGACACGCCCACTTAACGTCCTTGTAAGGGCGGATGACGAGGAGGTACACTCCTTTAGTCATCGGGCGAATGCAAGCAACTGAACTGCACTGCACTGGACTGGGCTGCGCTGAGCCACGCTGCGCTGCGCTGGACTAGTCTGGGTTGGGCTGGCTGGGCGGTGCTGGGCAGGGCTACGCTGGGCTGGGCGGAGCTGGGCTGGGCTAGGCTAGGCTAGGCTGGGCGGGGCTGGGCTGGGCTAGGCTGGGCGGGGTGGGGCTGGGCTGGGCTGGGCGGGGCTGGGCTAGGCTGGGCTGGGCGGGGCTGGGTTGAGCTGAGCTGGGCTGGGCGGGGCTGGGCTAGGCTGGGTTGAGCTGAGCTGGGCTGGGCGGGGCGGGGCTGGGCTAGGCTGGGCTGGGCTGGGCTGGGCTGGGCGGGGCTGGGCTAGGCTGGGCTGGGCGGGGCTGGGTTGAGCTGAGCTGGGCTGGGCTAGGCTAAACTCAATGAAACTAAAGCTAAACTCAACGAAATTAAAACTTAACTCAACGAAACTAAAAGTAAAAAAGAAAGACGACCTGCCTGGCACAGTGCTGACTACACTGCCTCCCATGCTCCTTCCCGCACCCCCCCCCCGCCACCCCCCTCCCACCCCCAGAAAGAAAAAAAATAAATGCCGATGGCTACAACGATGAGCACTGACATAAAAGTCCTTTTATTTTCATGTTTTGGAGGGATGTCGTTTTGATGTTAAAGTAATAGTGACATTAATTATATCAGTAACGATAAGTACGTTATTTAATATGCCTAATGGAGGTTTATTGTTAGTTGACAGTAGTTGAAGTTCACGTCAGGCAGGTAAACACGTAAAAAGAAATATGTGGTCTCTGTTACATGGGAGAAATAAAAGGCAGAATAGCTCAGGCGAAAATAACATTTCAGAAAATGAAAAACGTCTTATACAACAAATCTATGTCAATAAAAATGAGAAAGAGAGTTCATCGGTGCTGTATAAAGTCAATTCTGACATATAGAAGCGAAACATGAACAGTAAATAAAGAAATGAAAAGACGATTAGAGGCCACGGAGATGGGATTTCTCAGAAGAATGTTGAAAGTTCCCTAGACAGCTAAAAAGACCAATGAGGAAGTTCTCAAAAAGGCCAACACAAAAAGGCAGCTCCTTAAAAACATCAGAAAGAAACAATCAACATTTTTCGGGCACTTCATGAAAAGAGGAAAGTTGGAATAGTTGGTTACAACTGGCAAAATAAAAGGAAAGAGAGATCGCGGACGACAAAGAGAGAAGATACTAGATAACTTGGTGTAATGGCATGGAAAACAAGTCAGCAACTGAATTGGTACGATATACTGTGGATATACAATTGTGGAAGGACATGATCGCCTACGCCAGCCAGTATGGCACATTATGATGATGATTACATAGTAGAAGGTCTCGACAGCTCAGTGGTTTGTGTGCTGGCTACTATCCAGAAAGGGTTTCAGTTCAATTTCAAGATGTAGATCGGGTTTACGCAGCCATTATAAAAGGTTAAGAATTCTGTGATAGTCAAGGGCGACTTGTAATTATACTGGCCATATCTGCAAACAAAATGTGCCATTTGTTATTTACAAATATTTGTTGTTTGTTTGTTTGCTTGCGTTCGCCAGTTTTATATCTTTAGCGAAGTCAACGAGGGACTGAAATATGAGTGAATATCACCCTTCCTCCGTTTTAATGTGCTCATGTGTCCCCCGCCATACAGGCAGATATTCTCTAACTTCAGATATTCAGAGATACTCTCATCGTCGAGAGTGTTAACGTTGTGAATACATTGTTCCTGTTAATTTTTCCCGGTCACCAACCATATTTTGGCCTATTCTTTTCTATTTCTAACTCCCAAGGGTTAATTAACGTGCGCAGCATGCACACGGGGACCTTCTGTTTTTCGCCGTTTTCCGAGGGCTGACATCGGATCTTTCTACCCAGAGACCAGGTGAGGGTAAAGCTGCGGATTTGATTGTATATTTTGTTTTATTTTTCATCGGCTGTGGTGGGAATCGAACCCAGGACCTGCTTGTCTAGAGGCCGACGTCTTACCTCTAAACCTCCAACCCCCTCCCCCGTAATGTATAAGTATGATATCTAACACCATATATGATATTACATCTAAGAACAAATATGATATCTAACATCATATTCCTCATACGTTAGTCCAGACTTGGAGGAAACCTTTATTTATTGATCACGGTACTCATCCAACGAAGTAGTGTAGTTTTGAAAATCTGTATTTCACTATCAAGATAGATGTTTCACCATCAAAACAGATGTTTCACCATCAAGATAGATGTTTCACCACCAAGATAGATGTTTCACCACCAAGATAGATGTTTCACCATCAAGATAGATGTTTCACCATCAAAACAGATGTTTCACCACCAAGATAGATATTTCACCATCAAGATAGATATTTCACCATCAAAACAGATGTTTCACCATCAAGATAGATATTTCACCATCAAGATAGATATTTCACCATCAAGATAGATGTTTCACCATCAAGATAGATATTTCACCATCAAGATAGATGTTTCACCATCAAAACAGATGTTTCACCACCAAGATAGATGTTTCATCATCAAAACAGATGTTTCACCACCAAGATAGATGTTTCACCAACAAGATAGATATTTCACCATCAAGATAGATATTTCACCATCAAGATAGATGTTTCACCACCAAGATAGATGTTTCACCATCAAAACAGATGTTTCACCACCAAGATAGATGTTTCACCATCAAAACAGATGTTTCACCATCAAGATAGATGTGTCACCACCAAGATAAATGTTTCACCATCAAAACAGATGTTTCACCACCAAGATAGATGTTTCACCATCAAAACAGAAGTTTCACCATCCAGATAGATGTTTCACCATCAAGATAGATATTTCACCATCAAGATAGATGTTTCACCATCAAGATAGATGTTTCACCATCAAGATAGATGTTTCACCATCAAAACAGATGTTTCACCACCAAGATAGATATTTCACCACCAAGATATGTTTCACCATCAAAACAGATGTTTCAACATCAATACATATATTTCACCATCAATACATATATTTCACCATCAATACATATATTTCACCATCAATACATATATTTTACCATCAATACATATATTTCAACATCAATACATATATTTCAACATCAATACATATATTTCAACATCAATACATATATTTTACCATCAATACATATATTTCAACATCAATACATATATTTCAACATCAATACATATATTTCAACATCAATACATATATTTCAACATCAATACATATATTTCAACATCAATACATATATTTCACCATCAATACATATATTTCAACATCAATACATATATTTCAACATCAATATATATATTTCACATCAATTCATATATTTCACCATCAATACATATATTTCAACATCAATATAGATATTACACTATTAACTCTTGCCGTACGTTTCACCGCACTGTGAGCCATACCGATTTCGGCAGAGTACGTTTTTAGAGTACGTGATTAGTGTGAACGCCATCAAACCATATTCTTTTTATATGTCTTGTATTATCTCAATATTGATGAAATATAATACCTTGTTGAACTATCTAAAAATTAATGTATAATATGTTATATGTTAGATAAATATAAATATGTAGATTTATTCTTAAAAACATGAGAAATTTTGTCCCCGAAATCTCTTCCTTTGGGTCGATAAAAAACTTCCGTACGGAAAGAGGTAATATAGATATTTCACCATCAATATAGATATTTCACCATTTAAATTACCATATGGCCTTTCATTTTGTGACAGCGGGTTTGAAGATGAGTGATGTTAAAATGCTTCGGAAGTAACTTCCGGTCACTGTCTTGACAAGCGATTTCTATTATAGCTATACTATTCTATCCATGGAACCAGTTTCACTGCAGTCAGGAGTTTCCCCATATCCGCTCCACTTGTCACAGCATTTCCTAAACGGCATCGGTAAACTTCGTTTACAAGGTCTATCCGTGCACGTCCTACTCGACTGCAATTTAAAACCTCCTTAGTCGTCTCTTACGACACATGTGGCAAGTAAAACATCGGCCTCTTTTATTTTCTCCCTTTACAGTCAGGTCCCGGCAGCCGCGATAGCTCAGTGGTTAGTGAACTGGACTACAAAGAACAAGGGGTAGGGTTCTATCCCAACCAACGGCTTCCGGGTTCACCCAGCCTTAAATGGGTACCGGATTTTTTTTCTGGGAAAGTAAAGCAGCACGGGCGTAATACCGACCACATTACCCCAAAAATCATGTGCTGTTGGTCTGTAAAATATAGGGTCACTAACACCATATTTCCCTATACGCCACTTGGCGTGACGGGGGTACTTTACTTTTTACTACTTTACAGTCAAGTCCCGGTAGCCAATCTTATAGCTAGCTCTGCCAAAATTGAAATGGTGAGTTTCACAATTCAAAGTTATGGCATTGATTGTCACTGCTTTTGTTTGCCTGGATTTTTGTTACATTTTCAACCGTTTTGACACCAAAGTCATTCTCATGTGTTCTGTTACATTTTCAACCGTTTTGACACCAAAGTCATTCTCATGTGTTCTGTTACATTTTCAACCGTTTTGACACCAAAGTCATTCTCATGTGTTCTGTTACATTTTCAACCGTTTTGACACCAAAGTCATTCTCATGTGTTCTGTTACATTTTCAACCGTTTTGACACCAAAGTCATTCTCATGTGTTCTGTTACATTTTCAACCGTTTTGACACCAAAGTCATTCTCATGTGTTCTGTTACATTTTCAACCGTTTTGACACCAAAGTCATTCTCATGTGTTCTGGTACCGTATCTTATGTTTGACTTATATTTTATTTCTGCTCCAAAATTATTATATAATTCATCGCCAACACCGATATCATAATTATCACCACCACCATCATCGTTATCATCATCGTTATCATCTTCTTTATCATCATCATCATAGCGACAATCAAGATAACTATCATTATTACCTTTATCATCGCCATCATCTTAACCGCCACGACTATCATGACTATCTTCATCACCACAATTGTCGGCATTGCCATCATTATCACAACAATTATCATCATATACAAACGTCGTCATTGCCATCATTATCACAACAATTATCATCATAACTACAAATATCGTCATTGCCACCATCACCTTCACCATTATCATTTCAGTAATCATCATCTTAAACACCGCCACTATTATCATCATCATCTCCATTATCATCATTATTATTAATACCATTATCAACATCATCACCATCATCAACATCATCATCCTTCCAGTGCCATCAAATGTCACACTGTGCTCACAATGTATACCACCATCAACCCTTGCTCAGAGCTAGATTTTCAATAACAATTTAAAAAGTCAATGCCTATTGTTCTTGCCTCTGTTATCATAGTATTTTTTTGGGTAATGTTTCTCGATGACAGCCTCTTATTTAGTTCCCTTCTGTTTCCTAATTAAGCGCTTGTTTTGTAACTCTGGTTATTTCTCCTAATCATCATGTTGCATGATCTTTGAAGAACGTTGTATTCATCACATCGTTCCACTGTTAGTTACTACAGATCTCTTTCTGACAGTCTCCATTGTTAGTTACTACAGATCTCTTTCTGGCAGTCTCCATTGTTAGTTACTACAGATCTCTGTCTGACAGCCTCCATTGTTAGTTACTACAGATCTCTTTCTGACAGTCTCCATTGTTAGTTACTACAGATCCCTTTCTGCCAGTCTCCATTGTTAGTTACTACAGATCTCTTTCTGACAGCCTCCATTGTTAGTTACTACAGATCTCTTTCTGGCAGTCTCCACTGTTAGTTACTACAGATCTCTTTCTGGCAGTCTCCACTGTTAGTTACTACAGATCTCTTTCTGGCAGTCTTCATTGTTAGTTACTACAGATCTCTTTCTGGCAGTCTCCATTGTTAGTTACTACAGATCTCTTTCTGGCAGTCTCCATTGTTAGTTACTACAGATCTCTGTCTGACAGCCTCCATTGTTAGTTACTACAGATCTCTTTCTGACAGTCTCCATTGTTAGTTACTACAGATCTCTTTCTGCCAGTCTCCATTGTTAGTTACTACAGATCTCTTTCTGACAGCCTCCATTGTTAGTTACTACAGATCTCTTTCTGGCAGTCTCCACTGTTAGTTACTACAGATCTCTTTCTGGCAGTCTCCATTGTTAGTTACTACAGATCTCTTTCTGGCAGTCTCCATTGTTAGTTACTACAGATCTCTTTCTGGCAGTCTTCACTGTTAGTTACTACAGATCTCTTTCTGGCAGTCTCCATTGTTAGTTACTACAGATCTCTTTCTGGCAGTCTCCATTGTTAGTTACTACAGATCTCTTTCTGGCAGTCTCCATTGTTAGTTACTACAGATCTCTTTCTGGCAGTCTCCATTGTTAGTTACTACAGATCTCTTTCTGGCAGTCTCCACTGTTAGTTACTACAGATCTCTTTCTGGCAGTCTCCATTGTTAGTTACTACAGATCTCTTTCTGGCAGTCTCCATTGTTAGTTACTACAGATCTCTTTCTGACAGCCTCCATTGTTAGTTACTACAGATCCCTTTCTGGCAGTCTCCATTGTTAGTTACTACAGATCTCTTTCTGACAGTCTCCATTGTTAGTTACTACAGATCTCTTTCTGACAGTCTCCACTGTTAGTTACTACAGATCTCTTTCTGACAGCCTCCATTGTTAGTTACTACAGATCTCTTTCTGGCAGTCTCCACTGTTAGTTACTACAGATCTCTTTCTGGCAGTCTCCACTGTTAGTTACTAGAGATCTCTTTCTGGCAGTCTCCATTGTTAGTTACTACAGATCTCTTTCTGACAGTCTCCATTGTTAGTTACTACAGATCTCTTTCTGGCAGTCTCCATTGTTAGTTGCTACAGATCTCTTTCTAGCAGTCTCCATTGTTAGTTACTACAGATCTCTTTCTGGCAGTCTCCATTGTTAGTTACTACAGATCTCTGTCTGACAGCCTCCATTGTTAGTTACTACAGATCCCTTTCTGGCAGTCTCCATTGTTAGTTACTACAGATCTCTTTCTGGCAGTCTCCATTGTTAGTTACTACAGATCTCTTTCTCACAGTCTCCACTGTTAGTTACTACAGATCTCTATCTGACAGTCTCCATTGTTATTTACTACAGATCTCTTTCTGGCAGTCTCCATTGTTAGTTACTACAGATCTCTTTCCGGCAGTCTCCATTGTTAGTTACTACAGATCTCTTTCTGGCAGTCTCCATTGTTAGTTACTACAGATCTCTTTCTGGCAGTCTCCATTGTTAGTTACTACAGATCTCTTTCTGGCAGTCTCCATTGTTAGTTACTACAGATCTCTTTCTGGCAGTCTCCATTGTTAGTTACTACAGATCTCTTTCTGGCAGTCTCCATTGTTAGTTACTACAGATCTCTTTTTGGCAGTCTCCATTGTTAGTTACTACAGATCTCTTTCTGGCAGTCTCCATTGTTAGTTACTACAGATCTCTTTCTGACAGTCTCCATTGTTAGTTACTACAGATCTCTTCCTGACAGCCTCCATTGTTAGTTACTACAGATCTCTTTCTGACAGTCTCCATTGTTAGTTACTACAGATCTCTTCCTGACAGCCTCCATTGTTAGTTACTACAGAACTCTTTCTGACAGCCTCCATTGTTAGTTACTACAGATCTCTTTCTGACAGTCTCCATTGTTAGTTACTACAGATCTCTTCCTGACAGCCTCCATTGTTTGTTACTACAGATCTCTTTCTGGCAGCCTCCATTGTTAGTTACTACAGATCTCTTTCTGACAGTCTCCATTGTTAGTTACTACAGATCTCTTTCTGACAGTCTCCATTGTTAGTTACTACAGATCTCTTTCTGGCAGTCTCCATTGTTAGTTACTACAGATCTCTTTCTGACATTCTCCATTGTTAGTTACTACAGATCTCTTTCTGACAGTCTCCATTGTTAGTTACTACAGATCTCTTCCTGACAGCCTCCATTGTTAGTTACTACAGAACTCTTTCTGACAGCCTCCATTGTTAGTTACTACAGATCTCTTTCTGACAGTCTCCATTGTTAGTTACTACAGATCTCTTCCTGACAGCCTCCATTGTTTGTTACTACAGATCTCTTTCTGGCAGCCTCCATTGTTAGTTACTACAGATCTCTTTCTGACAGTCTCCATTGTTAGTTACTACAGATCTCTTTCTGACAGTCTCCATTGTTAGTTACTACAGATCTCTTTCTGGCAGTCTCCATTGTTAGTTACTACAGATCTCTTTCTGACATTCTCCATTGTTAGTTACTACAGATCTCTTTCTGCCAGTCTCCATTGTTAGTTACTACAGATCTCTTTCTGACAGTCTCCATTGTTAGTTACTACAGATCTCTTTCTGCCAGTCTCCATTGTTAGTTACTACAGATCTCTTTCTGGCAGTCTCCATTGTTAGTTACTACAGATCTCTTTCTGACAGCCTCCATTGTTAGTTACTACCGATCTCTTTCTGACAGCCTCCATTGTTAGTTACTACATATCTCTTTCTGACAGCCTCCATTGTTAGTTACTACAGATCTCTTTCTGGCAGTCTCCATTGTTAGTTACTACAGATCTCTTTCTGGCAGTCTCCATTGTTAGTTACTACAGATCTCTTTCTGACAGCCTCCATTGTTAGTTACTACAGATCTCTTTCTGACAGCCTCCATTGTTAGTTACTACAGATCTCTTTCTGCCAGTCTCCATTGTTAGTTACTACAGATCTCTTTCTGGCAGTCTCCATTGTTAGTTACTACAGATCTCTTTCTGACAGCCTCCATTGTTAGTTACTACAGATCTCTTTCTGACAGCCTCCATTGTTAGTTACTACAGATCTCTGTCTGACAGCCTCCATTGTTAGTTACTACAGATCTCTTTCTGACAGCCTCCATTGTTAGTTACTACAGATCTCTTTCTGGCAGTCTCCATTGTTAGTTACTACAGATCATAGATATTCATAGTTTGTTGCAATGTCAAGTTCTTCTTTGTCGATGATTTTGTGTTGGCTTTTTTGCTTTGTCAGTGAACATTATCTTAGTTTATCTTAAGTGTTGCTATTTACTGTGTGTTTTATTGCTATCAGGAGATCGAAATATCTTCACCTTCTTCTCTCCATTTATTGGCGAGATTGTTGATTAGCCTGCCCTTTACTTCAAGATCACAGTCATTGCCGTCTGTAGAACTAAGCCTGAGGGAAGAAAGAGAAACCTCAAAATATCCCTATTAGCGTGACGCTTTCAACTATAGCAGCTATAAATGGCAGACATCGTTCTACCCACAACCGCCTCTGCTCGGAAAGTTGAAAACGGCACTCTCGTTATAGACTTTACTTTTTGCCATTCCCATTATTTTGTTTATTTCAGTTTTACATATTCCATCACTCGTTATGTCCAAGGTAGTTGTAGCTCTGAGCTGTCTCCAGGTCTATTCCTTCAACTTTGATATCCGCTTGTGGGTTTATGTGGGTTATCTTTATCTAAAGAGAACTCATTGGTATTAAAAAGAGGAGTAAGACAAGGACGCACCCTATCACCAAGCTTGTTCAATCTATACATTGAGCAAATCTTTAAAAACATCATAGAGATACCTGGCCTAAACATTAATGGAAAGATAATCAATAACCTAATATATGCTGACAATACTGTACTACTAGCAGAAAATCCTATAGATCTACAACAATTACTTAATGAAATAAACACGACAAGCAAAAAATATGGACTAGATATGAATATCAAAAAGACTAAAACTATGATCATAAACAAAGAAAATACCCAAAAGCTACAAGTGGATATCAAAGTTGAAGGAATAGACTTGGAAATAATTCAGAGCTATAATCACCTTGGGCAAACTATAAACAGTGATGGAAAATGTAAAACGGAAAAAAATAAAAGAATAGGAATGACAAAAAAAGTAATTTTGAAGCCATGAAAAATATACTAACATCAAAACAAATAACACCAGGGCTAAAACTAAGAATAGCAAAATGTTATATCTTCTCAACATTCCTATATGGTGCAGAAACATGGATATTAGACAAGAAAACAGAACAGAGAATTGAAGCCTTTGAAATGTGGATTTATAGAAGAATAGGCAGAATCGGATGGAAAGAAAAGAAAACAAACGATGAAGTCTTAAAACAACTAAAAATGAAAATAGAACTACTAAACACAATTCAAACAAGACAAATGCGATTTTTTGGGGCATGTTAAAAGACACAGCAGCCTACTGAAAATAATCTTGGAAGGAAAAATACAAGTTAAAAGATGCAGAGGCAGACCAAGACAAACATGAATAGGTAACATCAAAAGATGGACAAGTCAGAATGCGACAACCTGCACTCTCAAAGCAAAAAGCAGAGCGTAATGGCGGCCCATAGCCAACCTTCGATGCGGAGACGGCATTCAATGATTATGTCTAATCCACTTTTTTTCTCGGCATGTTTATTTCATTAAGTAATTTTTGTAGACCTTTGGGATTTTCTAGTACATTATCATCAGCATATCTTAGGTTATTAATGATCTTTCCATGAATCTCTAGGAAATGTTAAATTAGAATCCTCGATATCGCACGCATAAAACGTATGAGAACAGAAGTTCATATTCATCGTTAGCAACAAGCACAAACACGTTGGGAGTCTGTTGTCGGTAATGGAGGAAAGCAGCTTGAGAGCAAACACAAACACGTTGGGAGTCTGGTGTCGGTAATGGAGGTAAACAGCTTGAGAGCAAACACAAACACGTTGGGAGTCTGTTGTCGATAATGGAGGTAAACAGCTTGAGAGCAAACACAAACACGTTGGGAGTCTGTTGTTGGTAATATGGGGTAAACAGCTTGAGAGCAAACACAAACACGTTGGGAGTCTGTTGTCGGTAATGGAGGAAAGCAGCTTGAGAGCAAACACAAACACGTTGAGAGTCTGTTGTTGGTAATGGAGGTAAACCACCTGACAGCAAACACAAACACGTTGGGAGTCTGTTGTTGATAATGGAGGTAAACCACCTGACAGCAAACACAAACACGTTGGGAGTCTGTTGTTGATAATGGAGGTAAACCACCTGACAGCAACAGAGCTGGAAGCAGTCAGCGACTCATGAAAAGGGGCTTGCGCTAGGATCAGTGAACCATCCAGACCCTACTCCACCTTTTCGCGGTGCCTCTACAAACAGACTAACCTGTCTAATCTTTCCAAGCAGGTATAACTTCAAAAGGAAAGGCAACCCGTTACTCAAATATGTCGTGCTGAAGTCGGATATGTTTGACCGAGGGCCGCTAATAAAACACAACACAACACATCTTCTCCCAGTTAACGCCCTTGTATGGACGAATGACAAAGAGCATAACCAATTACTTTAGCAGTCATTGGATGGACGCCAGAAAGAATAAAGGATGGACAGAATAGGCAAAGGTCCGGTAATAATCAAGAGTCAAATGGGCACATTCCTATACATTCTACAAGCTATGAGTTTGGGATTGTAACGACCAGTGCTGAATATTTAACCTAGGACAGGTCTCCTTAACGCCCTATTGCAGAAACTGTTAGAGCAAGAACAGAGAAAATGAAGGATAGAATAATATTGGTAATGTTAATAATAACAATAACAATAACGAAAACAATAATAATAACAATAACAGTAACAATAAAAGATATTATAACCAAACTAATAATAATAATAATAACATTATTATGAGAATTAAGATTGGCACAGCGAGAAGTGTGAAAACTTAGTAGGTGTATAGGAAGACTTATCAACCAACACAGAACTGGAGTCGTCAGTTAGTGGACGCTGCGAGACTTGCTGAGGAGGGGATCTGAGCACCTATGGGCATGTTCGGAGTGCAATGATGATGACCCGCAAATAACTCAATAACTCAATAACAGCAGTAATAATAATAGTAATAATAATAGTAATAATAATAGTAATAACAACAACAATAATAATACAATAACAAAAATAATAATAATAGTAATAATATCAGTAATAATAGTAGTAATAGTAGTAGTAATAATAGCAGTAATAATAGTAGTAATAATAGTAGTAATAACAACAATAATAATACAATAACAAACATAATAATAATAGTAGCAACAACAATATTAATACTAATACAACAACAATAATAATAACAATATCAATTATAATAATATCAATAATAAAAGAATGTTTTTATCTGACGACAAAAATTGATGTGCTACAGTAGGTCGCTCAAGCGAACGCAGCGTTTGTTACGACTGTTAGTCCTAATGGCAGTCAGCTGCACATCAAGTCCAGATGTATTTGTATGAAGAGGCTAATGTTGACGCTTTTGCTGTGGCTTTGTTCTTGCGACTTTTCTTTTCTTTCCATGTTTGTTATCACTTTTACACTGCTATATTCATGCCGCCTTTTACCACTGTGCGTTATTTCTGTCTATCAGCGACAGTCGTAGTAGCCTCCGTCAGTCATAGTTGACTTTGGATTTTTCAGCGCCTCTAAAAAATATTATTTTTTTCATTTATTTCCCCATGTATTATCTTTTTTTTATGAATCTGTCTGCTTCTTGTTTGAGTTGAAGCTTTAGAGTATGTTTCCAATGATTGCGGTCTGCGTCTATGTCTTCCCTGGCCGCAGGGTTTATGTTCAGCGTCTTCTGTCTGCGACATTTGTCCATATTTTCACTGTTAATATTGAATGTTAAAAATATATCCTTTTATTATTTCTTATTTGAACTCAAATGATAAGAATAATTGTTATCATTTCTTATTTGAGCTCCAATGAAAATCTGCTATATTGTTCGGTGCGGGTCTGCTCGACGACCTTTGACCTCCAGGAGGTTAAAGTTGCGCAAACCTGACCCAAGAAAATGGGGAGGTAATATGGTGAGTGCAATGACCGGAGGTAATTTTTTTGAGTCTTGTGTCAAGTGTTACTGCCCTTAGCTGAAGATTAATGGACAGTTGCCTAGATTAGCGGTTTTCACAGTGTGAAGTGCGGGATCATCTAGAGGTGAAGTGATACTTAGTGAGTTCTTGAACTTTTTCATTGCCAGATTGTTCTTTGTTTGTTTGTTTGCGTTCGCCATCTTTATATCTCGATCAAAGTCCCGGGAGACTTAATTTTGTTTGAATAATACTTTCTTCCTATCTTTTTTTTCCTCACTCCAGCAGTCGCATACTCAGATGCATCGCCATAGAGGCAGATATTCTCCGATTTCAGAAGTAATAACATTTTTTATCATCAAAAATTCTAACGTTTTTAGGTTGAGTTTTTCTTGTTAATTTTTCCCTCTAGGGTGGCCATATTTGACCTACTCTTCTCAAAGTCCAACTGCCAAAGATTCTTTAACGTGCGCATAATGCACACACACGTAGCCCTAGTTTGTGTCGTTATCCGATAGGGCTAGACATCGGTTCTCACCACATCGAGGTAACCCACGAAGAAACCGCGGATTGGATTTTTTTCGCCCTGCTGCCTGTAATGGGAATCGAACTAGAGAGCTTGGTTCCACAGGCCAGCATCTTACCTTTTCACCACCCAGCCCCAGCGCCCAGATTGTGATGTTTTACACATCTTTTATTTCATTGTAAAGTAGTGTCGTTATTAGACATCTTTGACGTGTGTAAGCTTGTAATAGTAGGGAGTGTAAAGTAGTGTTATTATCAGACATCTTTGATGTGTGTAAACTTGTAATAGTAGGGAGTGTAAAGTAGTGTTATTATCAGACATCTTTGACGTGTGTAAGCTTGTAATAGTAGGGTGTGTAAAGTAGTGTTATTATCAGACATCTTTGATGTGTGTAAACTTGTAATAGTAGGGAGTGTAAAGTAGTGTTATTATCAGACATCTTTGATGTGTGTAAGCTTGTAATAGTAGGGAGTGTAAAGTAGTGTTATTATCAGACATCTTTGATGTGTGTAAACTTGTAATAGTAGGGAGTGTAAAGTAGTGTTATTATCAGACATCTTTGATGTGTGTAAACTTGTAATAGTAGGGAGTGTAAAGTAGTGTTATTATCAGACATCTTTGATGTGTGTAAACTTGTGATAGTAGGGAGTGTAAAGTAGTGTTATTATCAGACATCTTTGATGTGTGTAAGTTTGTAATAGTAGGGAGTGTAAAGTAGTGTTATTATCAGACATCTTTGATGTGTGTAAGTTTGTAATAGTAGGGAGTGTAAAGTAGTGTTATTACGAGACATCTTTGATGTGTGTAAGTTTGTAATAGTAGGGAGTGTAAAGTAGTGTTATTATCAGACATCTTTGATGTGTGTAAGTTTGTAATAGTAGGGAGTGTAAAGTAGTGTTATTATCAGACATCTTTGATGTGTGTAAGTTTGTGATAGTAGGGAGTGTAAAGTAGTGTTATTACGAGACATCTTTGATGTGTGTAAGCTTGTAATAGTAGGGAATGTAAAGTAGTGTTATTACGAGACATCTTTCAGACATAGATTCCTCTGTACATTGCATCTCAGCCGTTATCAGCATTGACGTGTGTAAACTTGTAACAGTAGGGAGTGTAAAGTAGTGTTATTACGAGACATCTTTGACGTGTGTAAACATGTAACAGTAGGGAGTGTAGGGAAGTGTGTAAAGTTACAGTGACTGGTGGAAAGTTCAGAAGCTTTCATCTCTAGAGAAACTGTCCATTAATCAAAGCTTAACGTGCTTGGTTAGGTCAGTGGTTTTCAAACTGTGAAACTGCAGAACCATTCTAGATGTTTACCTTCTCTCATATGTTGATTTTCGAGGGTTAAACAATTTCATTTTCTTCTTCATCTCCATATCGATTTCCATTGCACTGTGTTCTGCACTTTGCGGTCACGTAAGTCTTCGATTTGCATAGTAATTGTTGTGCTTTCCCATAACCTTCCTGAAATAGCAGCAGATGTTTGTAGTCAGATGTGTCTCTTCAAAGAAAGCAATCTTACCTCATAAACGTCTTCTTAGTAAAAATAGTTTGTCATAATTGCTTCCTTCACTTAAGTTGATTGTGTTATTCACGTAGGTTTTTTTTCTTTACTTATGTTGATTGTTTTCTTTTCTTAAAATGATTGTTTTTATTCAGTTATATTGATTATTTTCCTCACTTAAATTGATTGTTTTCTTCGCTTATGTTGATTATTTTATTTTCTTAAATTGATTGTTTACATCGCTAAAGTTGATTATTTTCTTCACTTAAATTGATTGTTGTCATCACTTATGTTGATTGTTTTCTTTTCTTAAATTGATTGTTTTCATCACTAATATTGATTATTTTCTTCACTTAAATTGATTGTTTTCATCACTAATATTGATTATTTTCTTCACTTAAATTGATTGTTTTCATCACTAATATTGATTATTTTCTTCACTTAAATTGATTGTTTTCTTCACTTAAATTGATTATTTTCTTCACTTAAATTGATTATTTTCTTCACTTAAATTGATTGTTTTCTTCACTTAAATTGATTGTTTTCTTCACTTAAATTGATTGTTGTCATCACTAATGTTGATTGTTTTCTTTTCTAAAATTGATTATTGTCTTCTCTTAAATTGATTGTTTCCCTCACTTTGACCGATTGTTTTCCATTCCTCCAACTTTATTCCCCCTTCACAGATCAATACCTCTATTGTCTGCACAAAATCGTTGATAAAATATCGTTTTCTGGCTCGTCAGTCTTTCTTTTAATTGGAAATAAAACAACAGTAATGGCGTAGTGCTGCCTGCATTCTTCTTTCTTTTAATTGGAAATAAAACAACAGTAATGGCGTAGTGCTGCCTGCATTCTTCTTTCTTTTAATTGGAAATAAAACAACAGTAATGGCGTAGTGCTGCCTGCATTCTTCTTTCTTTTAATTGGAAATAAAACAACAGTAATGGCGTAGTGCTGCCTGCATTCTTCTTTCTTTTAATTGGAAATAAAACAACAGTAATGGCGTAGTGCTGCCTGCATTCTTCTTTCTTTTACCCCACGTCACGCCAAGTGGCGTATAGGGAAATATGGTGTTAGTGACTCTATATTTTTACAGACCTTCAGCACATGATTTTTGGGGTAATGTGGTCGGTATTAAGCCCGTGCTGCTTTACTTTCCCAGAAAAAAAATCCGGTACCCATTTAAGGCTGGGTGAACCCGGAAGCCGTCGGTTGGGATCGAACCCTACCCCTTGTCCTTTGTTGTCTAGTTCACTAACCACTGAGCTATCGCGGCTCCCGCTGCCTACATTGCTAGAAGAATTACTGACGGTAAATAATTGATACTGGTGCTGACTGGAACACCCCCCCCCCCCCCCAAAAAAAAAAAAAAAACACCTCGGACGTTTAAAACAAAAAAATTACCCCCTTCTCTTTCCTTCATCACTGCGTTGGCTCCTTCTTGGCCCTCTAAAGCCTACCTGTCCTTTTGATTATTTATCTTGTGACAGGTGGCACATAGGTACTGGCTACACTTCCTCTTCCGGTCATTCAGATAACACGAGCCTACCACCATTGCTACTTACTTGCCTTTCGTGTTTGTATTAACATTTGTTATGTGCCTGATGTACAGAGCTGGTGTGAAAATGCTATTTAACATTTCTATGCCAGCTAAACAACAAATGATAAATATCACTTTCATACCAACCTTGTGCTATGAAAGTCAAACATGGACTCTTTCCAAATCACATTTAAGAAACATGTGAGATTCGATGCTTGAGAAAAGTAACAAACAACACAAGAAGAGATAGAATACCAAATGAAACCATAAGAAAAATAGTAGTAACAAAACCCTGCCAAGAATATATAGAACAACAACAACTTAAATGGTTTAGCCACATGGTCAGAATGAATCCTCACCAATCACCATCAAGGGCGTTCTTCTCGTGAATGCATGGAAAAAGACCAAGAGGAAGACCCAGATGAAGACGGATAGATGCAGTGACAGAGACGTGTAACAACAAAGTAAAATCACTAACTCAGACAGTTCGAGCAGCTCAAAAACGACAAATGATATAAACCACGACACCTTTTAGATATCAGTGAAAAGAGAAAAGAAAGAAGAAAGAAAGATGTACCTGATGAAGTTTGTTTGTCGAAACGTCGTATTTTGTCTCGTCTCTCTTTAGGTTTAGCTGCTTAATATCATGTTATGTTTATTTTACACGATTAAAGGGAAATAATGATGGGCTGGTGAACCTATAGGGAACACTATCCAGACAAGAGACTGATCAAAATCGATAATAGCATTTAGTAAATTGAAAAAACGTCTTATGCAACAAGTCTATGTCAATAGAAGTGAGAAAGAGAATCCCTCGGTGTTATACACATCACAATCTGACTTATGGAAGCCAATCATGTATAGTTCACGAACAAATGAAACGACGATTAGAGGCCACAGAGATGGGATTACTCAGAGGAATGTTGAAATTTCACAGGCCAATTAAAAAGACTAATGAGGACATTCTCAAAGAGTCTAACGCAAAAATGGAGCTCATAAAAATATCATAAAGAAACATTCAACATTTTTTGGGCACATCATGAGAAGAGGAAAGTTTGAATATTTGGCTACAACTGGTAAAATACAGGGACAAAGATCTCGTTAACGACAAATAGAGAAACTACTAGATAGCTTGGTGTCATGGCATGGAAAAAAAGTCGACAATATAATTGATACGATGCACTGTGGACAATTGTTGAAGCTCGCCTACGCCAACCGGTATTGGACATGATAATGATTGATAGGCAATCTTTGATGTGAAGACCACATCTAACGAATGAATAGACAAGAACGACTGACAAGAAAAAAACTAATAAGAAAAATTGTAGAAAG
Organism: Megaustenia siamemsis; assembly: GCA_032433765.1. Classification (NCBI taxonomy): domain Eukaryota; kingdom Metazoa; phylum Mollusca; class Gastropoda; order Stylommatophora; family Ariophantidae; genus Megaustenia; species Megaustenia siamemsis. Next base: position 70,942,932 of record JAVIAB010000059.1, read on the forward strand.
AAAAAAAAACAATAATAATATTGGAAGTAAGGAGGATGAAGATAATGGAGAATAAAAGAAGAGTAAGGGTTATTTAGCAATGCTAACAAGAAAAATATTTTATTTTGAGAATCATCTTAAAACAACATCGGTTTGTACAAAGGGGAGTGGGTGTGCTGGTTGGCTTATAAGACCAACAAAAAATAGCTCCAGGCAAATAAATTGTTCGTGACTTCCGTTTTGTAAAAAACCTGGCACACTTTGAGGCCCACTCGGGGTGCTCTAAATGAGACTAATTATCCGTTGTTGAAGGAGGGTCTGTATGGGAGACGTGAGGAGTTGACAATAAATTAAGTCGATTTAAATGTCAGGAGAAGTGTCCCCATACGTTTCTCTTTCTACTTCTTCTTCAACAACTGCTGCTACTTCTACCACTACTATTGCTATTATTATCAATAATACTACCATCAGATGGGAGAGGCACCACAGAAATAAAAAGCAGAATAGTTCAGGCCAAAATGGCATTTCAGAAAAAGAAAAATATCTTACGCAACAGATCTATGTCAATAAAAATGAGAAAGAGAGTTCATCTGTGCTATATAGAACCAATTCTGACCTATGGAAGCGAATCATGGACAGTAGACAAACAAATGAAAAGACGATTAGAGGCCACAGAGATGGGATTTCTCAGAAGAATGTTGAAAGTTCCCTGGACAGCTAAAAAGACCAATGAGCAAGTTCTCAAAGAGGCCAACACAAAAAGGGAGCCCTTAAAAAACATCAGAAATAAGCAATCAACATTTTTCGGGCACATCATGAGAAGAGGAAAGTAGGAATACTTGGTTACAACTGGCAAAATAAAAGGAAAGAGAGATCGCGGACGACAAATATAGAAAATACTGGATAGCTTGCTGTCATGGCATGGAAAACAGTCAACAACAGAACTGATACGATGCACTGTAGATAGAAGATTGTGGTAGGACATGATCGCCTACGCCAACCGGTATGGCACTTCATCATGATTACGATGTTATTTTTGTTGTTTTGTAAGCCATAAAGGCTTTTACCGACACATGTTTTGTCTCGATTCACCTAAAGTTCAGATGCTTAATTCCAATTACTTTTTATTTCACATATATCATATTTATTTTTATTTCTCATGTTTATTTGATTGTTGTCTTGTCACACTGACGAGTGCCGTGGCCGAAACGTTGATAATTGTGTACTATCTTCCATTTAATAAGGCTGCTACCTATAATTTTATGTTTATTTTCCCACGTTTCTCCGACTTCTCAGTGGCCCCACGCAATATGATATATTTGAACATACCTCTGGTCTTTAATCTAAAGTAGAAGCTCTAAGAGTTTCACACAACAAGCAGTTTATGCAAAACTGCAGCTGACTAAATTACCAGCAAGGTTACGATGGTCTCGGATCACATAAACAAATGAATAATAACCTAAAGAGTTTCACACAATAGGCTGGATATCTAAAGACTCCAGAGAATCAAAAACCAATTAGGTTAGAGTGGTCTCGGATCACATAAACAAATGAATAATAACCTAAAGAGTTTCACACAATAGGCTGGATGTCTAAAGACTCCAGAGAATCAAAAACCAATTAGGTTAGAGTGGTCTCGGATCACATAAACAAATAAATAATCATCATCATCATCATCAAGTACCGGGCCTGCTGGCGTTGGTTGACTTGTCTCGCCACAACTTTCGATCTCGGCAGTTGTTTATAATGTCTGTTGTTGACCTTCTGCCACGCCATTCTCTTAAGCTGTCTGTTATTTTTTTTCTCTTTGCTTCCCCATATCTCTTCGTCCCTCAATTTTTCCAGTTGTTACAATATATTCAAGTTGTTTTCATGGCAAAAAAATGATGATTGTTTCTTCCTAATAATTGGAAATTAGCTCTCTTTTTGCTTTGACCTTTCTCAGAACATTTTCATTACTCTTCTTAGCTGTCCATGGTACTCTCAACATTCTTCTGTAAAACCACATTTCTACAGACCAGTGATTTTCTTGTTTGTTGTCCTATTGTCCATGATTCGCATCTATATGTTAAGACTGGCTCTACGTAACATTTAAGAACTCTTTTTCTTGTTTCTATTGTCAAAAATGGATTGCATAGTATCTTCCTCATTTTTTTTTAAAGCTGCTTTTGCCTGAGCCATTCTGCATCTCACCTCTTTTGTACATCTTCCGTCTGAGGTTAACAAAGTTCCCAAATATTTAAATTCATTTACCTGTTTTAATATTGTTCCACTTGTATTTATTTTTCATTGAGGTGATGTCTTTTTCTTTGTTGTTACCATTACCACTGTCTTATTTCTATTAAGGCTGAGTCCTTTATTTTTGCTTTCTTTCACTATAATGTCCAACATTTCTTGTAACTCATTTTCACTCTTAGCGATTAATACTGTATCATCAGCATACCTTAGATTATTTATATTATAAATGAATAATAACCTAAAGACTTCACATTAGAGGCTGCATATCTAAAGACTCCAGAGAATCAAAGATAGTTAGGCTAGAGTGGTCTCGGGTCACGTAAACAGTGGAGTAAAAACTGAACTCCAAGTAAACTATCTTACACAAGAGACTGTCATGTAAATCACAAGAGAACTAAAGGAAATAATTTCCAATAATCTCTAATGGCACATGTGGTCTAATATAACCTGGCAGACAGTCTGAGATTGAATGTGCCTTGCAAATAACCAGACAAAACCCAAGACGATAACTGATCATTAGTCTTTAGTTACCAGACAAAACCTCAAGACGATAAGTGATCTTTAGTCTTTAGTTACCAGACAAAACCTCAAGACAATAAGTGATCTTTAGTCTTTAGTTACCAGACAAAACCTCAAGACGATAAGTGATCTTTAGTCTTTAGTTACCAGACAAAACCTCAAGACGATAAGTGAACTCTAGACTTTAGTTACCAGACAAAACCTCAAGACAATAAGTGATCTTTAGTCTTTAGTTACCAGACAAAACCTCAAGACGATAAGTGATCTTTAGTCTTTAGTTACCAGACAAAACCTCAAGACGATAAGTGATCTTTAGTCTTTAGTTACCAGACAAAACCTCAAGACGATAAGTGATCTTTAGTCTTTAGTTACCAGACAAAACCTCAAGACGATAAGTGATCTTTAGTCTTTAGTTACCAGACAAAACCTCAAGACGATAAGTGATCTTTAGTCTTTAGTTACCAGACAAAACCTCAAGACGATAAGTGATCTTTAGTCTTTAGTTACCAGACAAAACCTCAAGACGATAAGTGAACTCTAGACTTTAGTTACCAGACAAAACCTCAAGACGATAAGTGAACTCTAGACTTTAGTTACCAGACAAAACCTCAAGACGATAAGTGATCTTTAGTCTTTAGTTACCAGACAAAACCTCAAGACGATAAGTGATCTTTAGTCTTTAGTTACCAGACAAAACCTCAAGACAATAAGTGATCTTTAGTCTTTAGTTACCAGACAAAACCTCAAGACGATAAGTGATCTTTAGTCTTTAGTTACCAGACAAAACCTCAAGACAATAAGTGATCTTTAGTCTTTAGTTACCAGACAAAACCTCAAGACGATAAGTGATCTTTAGTCTTTAGTTACCAGACAAAACCCCAAGACAATAAGTGAACTTTAGTCTTTAGTTACCAGACAAAACCTCAAGACGATAAGTGAACTTTAGTCTTTAGTTACCAGACAAAACCTCAAGACGATAAGTGAACTCTAGACTTTAGTTACCAGACAAAACCTCAAGACGATAAGTGATCTTTAGTCTTTAGTTACCAGACAAAACCTCAAGACGATAAGTGATCTTTAGTCTTTAGTTACCAGACAAAACCTCAAGACGATAAGTGATCTTTAGTCTTTAGTTACCAGACAAAACCTCAAGACGATAAGTGATCTTTAGTCTTTAGTTACCAGACAAAACCTCAAGACGATAAGTGATCTTTAGTCTTTAGTTACCAGACAAAACCTCAAGACGATAAGTGAACTTTAGTCTTTAGTTACCAGACAAAACCTCAAGGTGATAAGTGATCTTTAGTCTTTAGTTACCAGACAAAACCTCAAGACGATAAGTGATCTTTAGTCTTTAGTTACCAGACAAAAACCTCAAGACGATAAGTGATTTTTAGTCTTTAGTTACCAGACAAAACCCCAAGACAATAAGTGATCTTTAGTAATTAGTTACCAGACAAAACCTCAAGACGATAAGTGATCTTTAGTCTTTAGTTACCAGACAAAATCTCGAGACGATAAGTGACTTTTAGTCTTTAGTTACCAGACAAAACCCCAAGACAATAAGTGATCTTTAGTCTTTAGTTACCAGACAAAACCTCAAGACAATAAGTGATCTTTAGTCTTTAGTTACCAGACAAAACCTCAAGACGATAAGTGATCTTTAGTCTTTAGTTACCAGACAAAACCTCAAGTCGATAAGTGATCTTTAGTCTTTAGTTACCAGACAAAACCTCAAGACGATAAGTGATCTTTAGTCTTTAGTTACCAGACAAAACCTCAAGACGATAAGTGATCTTTAGTCATTAGTTACCAGACAAAACCTCAAGACGATAAGTGATCTTTAGTCTTTAGTTACCAGACAAAACCTCAAGACGATAAGTGATCTTTAGTCTTTAGTTACCAGACAAAACCTCAAGACGATAAGTGATCTTTAGTCTTTAGTTACCAGACAAAACCTCAAGACGATAAGTGATTTTTAGTCTTTAGTTACCAGACAAAACCCCAAGACGATAAGTGATCTTTAGTCTTTAGTTACCAGACAAAACCTCAAGACGATAAGTGATCTTTAGTCTTTAGTTACCAGACAAAACCTCAAGACGATAAGTGATCTTTAGTCTTTAGTTACCAGACAAAACCTCAAGACGATAAGTAATCTTTAGTCTTTAGTTACCAGACAAAACCTCAAGACGATAAGTGATCTTTAGTCTTTAGTTACCAGACAAAACCTCAAGACGATAAGTGATCTTTAGTCTTTAGTTACCAGACAAAACCTCAAGACGATAAGTGATCTTTAGTCTTTAGTTACCAGACAAAACCTCAAGACGATAAGTGATCTTTAGTCTTTAGTTACCAGACAAAACCTCAAGACGATAAGTGATCTTTAGTCTTTAGTTACCAGACAAAACCTCAAGACGATAAGTGAACTTTCGTTCGGACTAACGTCACCCCAGTCGAGACATTCCCATATCCGCTCTACCGCCCATTCCAAAAAACCATCGAAGTGGTGGTCTACTGATTGTTCCTGTCCTGCATTGATTGAGCGTGTTCGTCTACTGATTATTTCTCCTGCATTGATTGAACGTGTTCGTCTACTGATTGTTTCTCTCCTGCCTTGATTGAACGTGTTCGTCTACTGATTGTTTCTCTCCTGCATTGATTGAGCGTGTTCGTCTACTGATTGTTTCTCTCCTGCATTGATTGAACGTGTTCGTCTACAGATTGTTTCTCTCCTGCCTTGATTGAACATGTTCGTCTACTGATTGTTCCTCTCCTGCATTGATTGAACGTGTTCGTCTACTGATTGTTTCTCTCCTGCATTGATTGAACGTGTTCGTCTACTGATTGTTTCTCTCCTGTATTGATTGAACGTGTTCGTCTACTGATTGTTCCTCTCCTGCATTGATTGAACGTGTTCGTCTACTGATTGTTCCTCTCCTGCATTGATTGAACGTGTTCGTCTACTGATTGTTCCTCTCCTGCATTGATTGAACGTGTTCGTCTACTGATTGTTCCTCTCCTGCATTGATTGAACGTGTTCGTCTACTGATTGTTCCTCTCCTGCATTGATTGAACGTGTTCGTCTACTGATTGTTTCTCTCCTGCATTGATTGAACTTGTTCGTCTACTGATTGTTTCTCTCCTGCATTGATTGAACGTGTTCGTCTACTGATTGTTTCTCTCCTGCATTGATTGAACGTGTTCGTCTACTGATTGTTTCTCTCCTGCATTGATTGAGCTTGTTAATCTACTGATTGTTCCTGTCCTGCTTTGATTGAACGTATTTCGCCGCTATGGATGTTTGCCCTTCTCCCCCGTCTCCCTTGTTGCGCCGTGCCCCACCATTCCTGTGACGTCTGGAGTATCCTCAGCTCCCTTGTCGCCATCCTGTGAGTGCTAGTTTAAAACCCTCGCAATGTCATACGTGTCCAAACTTAAGTTTTCTTGCGCAATGGTAGACCCAGCCAACCTGTTGACCATCTCATCGCCCACAAGTTCCCGCGTGTCCGGGTCAATATATCCAAGTTAGCCTCTTGACATGAGACTCGTCGAGTAGGTGTACTCACTTCCTGCGGAGCGTTCTTGTCCGGTCTCTATTACCTTTCTCTAGAAAATGCTCTTGAACTATTAAATGCTCTTGAAGCAAGCTCTTGAAAACAGGATGTATACAACAAAAGATAATTGTCGCGTAAATTTATTTCATCACAATAGGTTAGTCCAGTGGTTCTGAAACTGTTGACAGCTGATCACTTTCACTGCTGATCATATACCAGCGGCACCCTCGTGGCAGTTGCGATCAAATAACTCGGATAAACCATCGCCATCTACAGTCGTTAACCTGAGGGCTGAAAAGGAAACCCTGAAAAACCCCATCAAATAGAATGACGTTTTCGGCTTTGCGAGCAGAAGCCATTGTGGGTAAAATGGCGTTAGCCGACTATAGCTAAAAACATCACACTGGAGAGTTTTTATATTTCCCTTACAGCCTTCGGGCTTATTTCTATAGATGGCGATGAATAAACTCTGATTCCCAGATGGGATATATAAGATATTAAATGATGACAGAATCAACACTATCTTGTAGATGTATGTACCAACAATATTAAGTCCATGTGGATGTTGTCGTTTCATTATTTCTAACCACGGAGTGGGCACGCAACGACATCCTCGACGCACGGCCCTTGTCAAAGTTTGAGAGCACTCCTCGGAGCCGCTACGCATATTTTGAGAACCACTTGGTTAGTCCATATACGAGTACAGTAATCCCTCAGTTATCGCGGTTAATAGGTGACCAGAACCGGCCGCGATAAGTGAAAAACCGCGAAGTAGTGTCACCCTCTCATTTTTAACATACGTACATTTTTTGTGTATGTATAATATCAATAAGTGTATATGAGACCATATAAGTGCATATGTTATCATGTCGATGCTCAGAAATCGAAGGCTAAGATGGCTGGGACATGTCCAACGGATGGAAGAAAAACGCATTCCTAGGCAAATACTATATGGCGAGCTAAAACACGGAAAAAGACAAATCGGCAGACCTAAACTACGATATAGAGATATCTGCAAATCATCTCTGAAAGACTTCTCCATCTGTGAAAACGACTGGCAACATCTGGCAAGTGATCGCACATCATGGAGAGCATGTATAAGGAACGGTATAACAACATTTGAGACTGTGCTAAGACAGGACTTAGAAGAGAAGAGACTCATGAAAAAGGATGGTAAACCCTGTGGACCAGCGAGCCTGACTTGTTCATTATGTGACCGCGTGTGTTTGTCAAACATTGGTAGAATTAGCCACGAGAGAAGTTGTTCGGCAAAAACAATACCTCAAAAAAATACGCAATAGCCTCCACTAGACCGTCTGACAAGACGAAAAGGGCCATATACATCATTAAAACATTAAAGAATAGTTTCAAACATGTAAATAAAATATGAATAGTATAAATAACATACATCAAATAATATTTTTTATAATAATTCCTCAATTTTGGATTTTTGAACAATCCGCGATGTACTGAGGTCGCGATTAATGAGCCGCGAAGTAGCGAGGGATGACCGTACATGGCTAGGTCAAGATTCACGACAGACTATAACAGTTAATGACATCCACGTTAATAATGATAGACATTTATGCAAATTCGTTTATAGAAATAATTGTAAAAAAATTTCCCTTCTATAATTTTTGTTATATATATATATATATATATATAAACATCAGTTTTAATGAATTGAAGAAAAAATAGAAAACGATACGACCTATTTAAACATTGTCATGACTTACAGACCACTGTGTGTATTTTTATTATGTAATCTATATATCAATGTTGACATTAAGATCGTCTGAGTCTGTACCATAGAAGGATCGATAAATGATCAATAATTTATTGAAAGAGAGGGAAGCCAAACTATTTTTGGGACGATGGGTTGCTGTTAATTTATATGGAGACTAGAAAAAAAAAACTGGAGAAAGGGAGAAAGGAGGAGTTTAATAAAATGGAAATAATTAAAGGGAATATTGTGTTCGTCTTCTTCTACATTTCAACTCCCCGTGGAGCATAGGTCCGGAAAGAAAGGCCACGGACGACATAGAGATTATAGATTGTCCTATAGCAGATATCTTGGTGTCATAGCAATGAAAACAGTCAACAACATAATTGATACCATGCACGGTAGATAAAAGGGAGCCGCAATAGCTCAGTGGCTAGTGAACTGAACTACAAATGCCAAGAGGTAGGGTCGATCACAACCGACGGCTTCCGGTTGATCCAGACTTTAATGGGTACAGCATTTTTATTGTGGGTACGTAAAGCAACACAGGCGTAGTACCGACAACATTACCCCAAAAATCATGTGCCGAAGGTCTGTAAAATTTATGGTCGCTAACACCATATACGCCACTGGGCGTGACGGGGGTACTTTACATTTTTTAAGGTAGATAGAAGATTGTGGAAGGGTATGATCGAATTAAAATCCACAATTCCTCAGGTGCTAGTGACATTATCCGAATTAACATCCCATCGCAGTGAAGGATCCAAACAAAGAAAAGCAGCTACAGTCCTCATCATAGCAGCACACGCGAAATGATATAAGGCGTAACCGCACCAAAAATGAATGCAGCCAAACTGTCCTTCGTCATACGATATCATCATTCACCTTAAGTAATCGAAATATCTAAACACGATCCGGATGAAGCACACAACTCACGGTGTGCACAGAGCACTAAACTCAGTAGCTCCGGCAGCAAGTCGGACTTGAAATATGAGAAAACTGCAACAGGGAACGCTCTTCAGACAGAGCCTCAATGGTTCCTGCCGCTTATCCGCCATATTGACCGGAAGTCATAAAAATGGATATAACCAGGGAGCTCATCGACGTAATTCTAGAGCTAAACATGACGTGCTACACAACTGACGCAGCTTTCAATCAAGAACCGTAAAGTCTCTAAACTTCAGACTTTTATTTCTCAAATTCATGATTCCGAGGCCTGTAAATTTCTCTAGCCCGATTCCCGGTTATTTTCCTTTAAAACCGTTGTTTCCACTTCGACAAGAGCCGCGGTAGCTTGCTGGTTAGACCAACACTGTTAGATCTGTTCTAACTGATTTTTCTGTTACCATCTTAAAAACACCATCCCCCCCCCCCCCCACCCGTCTTGCTGCTACATTCGAGCAGACTTTGATTATTGATTATTTACAGATGATTTCACATTGTTCCCAACTCATGTTATTTTCTTGGTTCCTGTTTTGAATATTCGTTTTCTTTCTTCCTCTTCTTCTTTCCTTCCTCATTTGCCTTTCAGCGTCGAGGGGAGATATAATTTGAGATCTCTTGCTACTCTGTAGGCCTCTCCTGCTGTCATGTTTCATAGAGTTTCTTATATTCCGTCAATCCATCTTTCTCGTGGTCAGCCTTTGGGTCTGGTGTTCTCGCAACGTTTATTGAGGACACGCCGTGTTGTGATTAGATCATTCTGCCTTATCACGCGGTCAAACCATTTTATCTGTTGTTTCTTTAAACAAACTGTTTTGGAAGCTGTACAATATAATATAATTGATATATAATTGTATATAATAAAGATAATAATCTTCTCAGTATTCCTGTATGGTGCAGAAACATGGACATTAGACAAGAAAACAGAACAGAAAATTGAAGCCTTTGAAATGTGGATTTATAGAAGAATAGGTAGAATTGAATGGAAAGAAAAGAAAACAAACGATGAAGTTTTAAAAGAACTGAAAATAAAAAGAGAACTACTAAATACAATTAAGACAAGACAAGTGAAGTTTTTGGGGCATGGTAACAGTCTACTAAAAGTAATAACGGAAGGGAAAATACAAGGTAAAAGAGGCAGAGGCAGACCAAGGCTAACATGGACGAGTTACATCAAAAGATGGACAAGTCAATCTATGTCAGCCTGCACCATCAAAGCAAGAAACAGAGTAGAATGGCGATCCATGGTAGTCAACCTTCGTTGTGGAGAAGGCACTCGATGATGATGATAATAAAAATACTCTAAGTAATATATGTATGCGCTTTTTACGTGCTTCAGTTGTCTTCAGACATTTTCTTATGTGCAATATGTCTTTATATTTTTGTAACTGTGTAATATTTGATCACTCAACATAAGAGAGTAAAAAAAGTAAAGTACCCCCATCACTCCAAGTGGCGTATAGGGAATCTGGTGTTAGTGACCATAAATTTTACAGACCTTCAGCGCATGATTTTTGGGGTAATATGGTCGGTATTACGCCCGTGCCGCTTTACTTTCCCAGAAAAATCCGGTACCCATTTAAGGCTAGGTGAACCCAGAAGCCGTCGGTTGGGATCGAACCCTACCAACATAAGAGAGCTGCACTTGTATTTAACCTTTCAGTATCATCGTGCTGGCGTAGGGTATCATGCCTCTACACAACTTTCTATTTCTATATTTGTGCATCAGATCTATTGTTAATTTGCTACCAAACCATTACCTGTCTGGTATCTTTTCTCCCTGTTTCCCTCTACCTCTTTTCTCTCAAATTTTTTTTCAGGTTATAACAGACAATAAACTCCAGTTTTGCACTATTTTAGCGTCAGTGGCATTGAGGTCTCACAATCTCGAGGTTCGGGGATCAAGTCCCGCTGAGCATAGTTTCCCCCCCCCCCCCCCTTTAACTCATGATTATTACCGACATCAGGAGCACGCCTACCGTCAGAAGGCAGTGGCAAACCACTCACGTATAATGCCTAGACAATTAAACAGCCAACAAATGCTGGGGTAGTAGCAACGTTCTGTAAATGATATGCTACTTACCAATTTACGTTCCCTTCTTATTACTTGGTCTCAAAATGATAAGTGTTTTGTTTGGATGTTGGACATTTGCTTTCTTTTTTTTCCAGATTTTTTTAAAAACTTCCTTATTATTTATTTTCTCTTTCGCGGTTCCTGGTATTCTTAACAGTCTTCTGTTAAACTACATTGATATGGCATCCAACGCTTTTCTTGTCTATTGCGTTAATGTCCATGGTTCACATCCATTCGTCCGGGCTCGCAGCAGTATACATGAATACATACATACGCACGTACAATACATAATAGCATACAAACATGCACATATATACGCACATACCGTACATACCATCAGTACATACACTATATTGAAATTGTACACGTAAACGTGTAAACTCTAAACACATACACATAGTATTGTATATATGTGGTGTTGAGTGAATTAGTCAAATCTAGCTCGTGTTATGTATGGATTTGTGGTTACTTGTATATGTATGTAGGTAGAATACATAATTTGAAACCATATGTTACATTTTTTAATGTGTAAATAAAGGCTACACAATCCACATATATGTATGTGTGTTTGTATGTGTTTACGTGTCTGGGTGTGCTACTGCAGTCTTCGAACTTTCCCAGGTCATCTTACATGACAGTGAGCTCTCTCTTTCTCTCTCTCTCTCTCTCTCTACATTAACACACACACACACACGCACGCACACATTACACATTTATATCTTGCGTACTTCGAGCCGCATGAGAAGGTCAAATGTCAAATATGTTTGTGCCCATAAAATATGTTCTTGGCATGTACTATACATGTTAACTTTCTTTCAATCTTTATGTCTTGTTCAATAAATCCTTGTCTCTCTTAGTTGAAATTATTATTTCATCTCCCACTTTCTCTCTGTTTCTCTCTCATTATTATTTCATCTCCCACTTTCTCTCTGTTTCTCTCTCATTATTATTTCATCTCCCACTTTCTCTCTGTTTCTCTCTCATTCTCATGTTTGGGTTATCAAGTAACAAGATATCACTCTGCTCCACATCTGGTTAAAGTATCAGCCTTTCCCTACATCATCATTATGTCAGTCGACTTGCTCGTCTGTCTAACGACATATCAGCCTTTCCCTACATCATCATTATGTCAGTCGACTTGCTCGTCTGTCTAACGACATATCAGCCTTTCCCTACATCATCATTATGTCAGTCGACTTGCTCGTCTGTCTAACGACATATCAGCCTTTCCCTACATCATCATTATGTCAGTTGACTTGCTCGTCTGTCTAACGACATATCAGCCTTTCCCTACATCATCATTATGTCAGTTGACTTGCTCGTCTGTCTAACGACATATCAGTCTTTTCCTAGGTAAAGGTAAAGTACGAGACTTGAACCGGCGTCTTAGCACGCGAGTTTCCACCCATATGTGCTCGGCTGCCTATCCAAAAATGTTCGGAGATTTCTGTATAGTGTCTCCTCAAGCATCGAAACTCAGATGTGAGGCGACATTCCTCACCTTCCCAGGGTAATACCCTGGTACCCATTTCTGCCAACGGTTGGGTCGACCGTGGGGGTATTTTTTTTCCCCCAGCCACGAGTACAACTCACACTGCTCCCAGCGGGAATCGAACACGGGTTGTCCGAACGTCGGTAGTCCAGATGAGTGGTTTTCCCAACTAGACATCATCATTATGTCAGTCGACCAGCCCGTCTGTCTGACGACACTTAAGTCTTTCCCTATATCATCATTGTCCGAGCCAGTGCTCACACCTGTACACAATTTCTTCTTCTACACTTGCTTAAAAATGATTGATCGTCTACTGTTAAATGGGCGTTATGTGGGCCTAGTTACGTTGCGTGAACGCCCCTGTGGCTACCAGGGTCTTAACTATGGTCAAGGGCGAGACAAAATAGCGCCACCGTCATCTGGCAAAAATGTTTAAGAGTTTGGGGTTAAGTTCACGTCGGTGCTACTGAGTACGTGCATCTGAGCTGTGATCATCTTCCTTGCTTTCGCTAGTGTATGGCGGGCTTGCTTCATACTGGGGAATGTGCTGAGGAGGGGATCTAGCACAATGAGTTGTCTGTTGTGCTGTGGCGATGATCTGTTGACTAAACTACTTACCTTATGTTGTGAGTTACAACCTACAGCGATTTATATGCCCTCGCCCCAACACATCCGACTTCAGTATAGTTTTTTTGGGCACCGAGTTTGCCTTTCCATTTCGATCCTTACTCGCATCCAGCTATCCATCCAACCATATATATATATATATATATATATATATATATATATATATATATATATATCCATCCATCCATGCATCCATCCAATCATCTTTTTATCCATCTATTCATCCATTTATTTAATCATTCATTCATTCATCCATTCATTCAGCAATCAATCAAATCAATCAACCAACCCATCTATCCATCCATCCAACCATCTATCTATTCATCCACCCATCTATCCATCCATCAATTTATCCATCCATCCATCCATCCATCCATCCATCCATCCATCCATCCATCCATCCATCCATCTATTCATCCATTTATTCAATCATTCATTCATCCATTCATTCAACAATCAATCAATCCATGCATCCATCCTTCCATCCTTATGTTTGTCTAAATGTCTGTCCGTCCGTCTGAATGTGTGCTCACGTATGTGTGTTTATCTAGTTTTCTATTTGTCTATTTATGTAGTCTGTAAGTATGTCTAGTCTGTCTCTCCGCCCATGTAAATCTAGTCTGTATGTCTCTACGCCCATTTATTTTACCCCTTGACACTATTCCTGAGGTCCGCTAGCCCACTTTTACAATTTCCTTATCACATGAAGACCCAATGTTTGAAGACCCCAATTGATCTATTCTCAGTTTGGTAACTGTGTTCCTAGACCCACTTGTGCTCATGTCTAAATGGGCAGTAGAATTATGTACCTAATTTACCCCGCGTTTTGTTGAACCTTTATACATCATCGTCAGGTTTCATGTCCCACAGCCCGTCTGAAAGAATCTCTGTCTCTAGCCAGATCTCCCACAGAACGTTACATCATCACAGACAGTCTGACAGAACTTTCACGGAGCTTCACTGAGGCAACTCAACTGTCTGTGTGAATGTGTGAACATTTGTTTTGGAGATGCCAACAGAAAAATAAGTAATTTGCTCTACACGGTGTTTCTTATTGATACTTTAGTTTGTTTCATCATGTGAGCTTCTGATGAAGATTAAATATGCATTTTCTATAATACATCTACGGTGCAGAACAAGCTTCTTTCTAAACAAACAACGTGTAAGTAAAAAGAGTAAAGACCCCCGTCATGCCAAGCGGCGTATAGAGAATATGGTGTTAGTGACATACATTTTACAGACCTTCAACACATGATTTTTGGGGTAATGTCATTTTTACGCCCGTGCCGCTTTACTTTCCCAGAAAAAAAAAATCAAAATCCGGTATCCATTTAAGACTGGGTGATCCCGGAAGCCGTCGGTTGGGATCGAACCCTACCTCTTGTCCTTTGTAGTCCAGTTAACAAACCACTGAGCTATCGAGGCGCCCTAAACAAACATGTACAAACTTATATTTGCAAATTCAGTATTGCATCCCCTGAAACTCTCAGATTTGCCATTTATTTCATCTTTTTGTAATGAGCTTTACCACTAAAATAACTTTCACGCATTACTGGCTTTAGTTAAACGTTTCTGTGTTTGTATCTGGTGGCACAAATTGAAACCACTTCCATCAAATATTCTCTATCTATTGTCCTTTCGATCCTAAGACGGCACATAGGGCAGAACCACAATCTCAAAAACAGAAACCTTGCGTGCTAAAGTAGCACATATTGCAGAGATCACTGCTCTAAAATATATGGCGCTGTTTCCATAACAATACTTTTTACAATGACAACTTGTCAAGCCATCGATCAACCTCCTTAGTCGCCTCTTACGACATGCCTGGAAGGTCACAGTGTCACTATTCTTTACATCAAATATTAGTTAGGTTAAATATCACTGTTAAGGACTTTCGGTCAATATGGCGGACAGGCGACAGGGAACTGTTGAGTCATTGTCTGAAAAAGTGTTCCTTGTTGCGGTTTCCTCACATTCCAAGTCCGGCTTGCTGCCGGAGCTACTGAGTAGTGCTCTGTGCACACCGTGAGCTGTGTGTTTCGTTCAGATGGTGTTTCTATATTCAGATTGCTTGCGATGAATGATGATATCGTATGATGAAGGACAGTTCAGATGCATGCATTCAATTCGGTGCCGATTGGCCTTAGGTCCTTTGTCGTGTGCTGTGTTTGCTACGATGTGGACTGCAGCTGCCTTTCTTTGTTTGGATATTCGATGAGATGTTAATTCGGATGATTCCACTGGCACAGGGGGTTGAGCAATTATGTATTTCCATTCGTTTCTAGTATTACTGGGCCTTCGAATAACTATCACCATCACCATAATCATAACCGTCACCATAACTATAACCATAATCATCACCATAACCATAATCATAACCATCACCATAATCATAGCCATAACCATAACAATCACCATAACTATAACCATAATCATCATCATAACCATAACCTTAACCATAACCATCACCATAACCATAATCATCATCATAATCATAATCATAACCATCACCTTAACCATAATCATCACCTTAACCATAATCATCACCATAACCATAATCATAACCATCACCATAATCATAGCCATAACCATAACAATCACCATAACTATAACTATAATCATCATCATAACCATCACCTTAACCATAATCATCACCATAATCATAATCATAACCATCACCTTAACCATAACCATCACATTAACCATAATCATCACCATAACCATAATCATCACCATAATCATCACCATAACCATCACCATAACCAATTTAAGAATGAGAGTAATGTTCACAGCTCAGGACATTGCCATTCATAAATACAGTCAAACTTCCAAGATTGGAACTAAAACGCCACTGTGGGATGGAAACAGCTGTGTCTAATCTTTTCACTGCTCAAATATAAACTATTTGTGGGTTTTTTTTTTCAAATATAAAAAAAAAAAAAATATTTCTGCGCGTGCTTCACAGTGTTCCTGACGGTTCGTATATTTCGAAGAGAAGACCGGAGCACATATGAAAGTGCCGGGAGTGTAGTATTAATGATCCTAACATAATCACTTCGAATTCTGAAATCTTACGATCCTGGTATGTGTTTTCCCCTGTTGCCAGGACCAGTTTCCTAGTCTCCAGGTCTTCATATTGTGCCCACAATTTTTGTTGAATGTCTGTGTCGATGTGCCAGGTTTGGCTTCGATGTTCCACATTGTTATTGCCACAGCCATTGATCGTTTTACCAAGGCCTGCTGGCTGTTAGAGAAATCCCGGAATCACCCAAAGTTTGCACCGTTTTCACCAATGCGAGCTGTAGACGGTTAAGGTCAATATTACACACAAGCACCCTTGCTCGCAAAGCTGGAAACGTCACAAACTGTGGGTGATTCCATCCAGCTCGCGGGCCTTACTAATACTGTGGGTGTTACATGACTGAAGACGCTAGGAGTCTGGGACTCTCCAGTGACATTCATCAGTGTCGGATATTCCTAGATGGTGACGGTGGTCTATAGTCCGGGTCTCTCTTCTAGTGACATTCATCAGTGTCGGATATTCCTAGATGGTGACGGTGGTCTATAGTCCGGGCCTCTCTTCTAGTGACATTCATCAGTGTCGGATATTCCTAGATAGTGACGGTGGCCTGGAGTCTGCAGTGGTTTGTACACAGGCTGAACATGATGGTGTGGGCGTACCGTAATAGCAAGTGCGTGGGATGCTGCATTTAGTTACTGTGCAACCTTTGCTTCAAGTTTGTTCTACATCATCATCATCCAGTGCCATCTCCACAACGAAGATTGGATACCATGGAGCGCCATTCTGGTTGTCATAGGCTGGTTTGTCCATCTTTTGATGTTACTCGTCCATGTTAGTCTTGATCTGCCTCTGCCTCTTGTACCTTGTATTTCCCCTTCCAGGATTACTTTTAGTAGGATGTTGTGTCTTTTAACATGGCCCAAAAATCGCATTTGTCTTGTTTGAATTGTGTTTAATAGTTCTCTTTTCATTTTTAGTTGTTTTAAGACTTCATCGTTCTACATATTCCAACATAATAACCTAACATAACCTAACTCTGTTTTCTTCAATTCATTTATTAAAGTTCTTGATATTTACAATTGCTGATCTGCGGTATTTTGGGGGATTTCATTCCATGGCAGACATATCGTACACTTGTCTTTGTCTTAAAATCATCAAAGCTGCCTTATAGGAACAATCAGTCTGCATACGCTTCGAGAAATTCTGGTCGGGTGGTGGAGCGGATATGGGATGACCCGACTGCAGTGAAACTGATTCCATGAAAATAGAATACCGTCGCTATATTTGTACATTGCATACCTGTTTCCGGATATCACAGGAATGCTGGCATATTATACAAGCTCTGTGGAAGCCGCGATAGCTCAGTGGTTAGTGAACTGGACTACAAAGGACAAGAGGTATGGTTCGATCCCAACCGACGGCTACCGCTTCACCCAGCCTGTAATGGGTACCGGAGTTTTTTTCTGGGAAAGTAAAGCGGCACAGGCGTAATACCGAACTACATTACCCCAAAAATCATGTGACGAAGGTCTGTATAATTTATGGTCACTAACACCATATTCCCTATACGCCACTTGGCGTGACGGGAGTAGTTTACTGATTTTTTTTTTTAACACAAGCTCCGTGGCATCAGCGAGGATGCCTTGATATGTGTAAGTATTGCTGCCTAGTGTTTGGACGTGCGATGCAATAACAGAACTAATGCGTCCAGTGCATGATGCGTGTGAATATTAAGAATGGTCATAAAATGAACTTGAAATAATTCTAGTAATAATTAGGGGGCTAAGGGGGGCTCGACAACAACAGGGCTGAAAGCTGCCAACGACCTATAGGTGATGCATAGCGCCGGGATTGGTGAACCAGAACTATCTAGACCCTACTCCACCTTTTTGTAGTGCCCCTAATAATAGATAACCAGTCTAATTTGGCCAAGTGAGTAGGGATTGAGCGTGAAGGCAACCCCGTATTTAAAACGTCATGCTGAATACGGATATGTTGGGCCGAAAGGCGCAGATCTCACAATTTTACTACAAACAGCGACATCAACGCATTTACGCGCAAGTAACGTCCTTGTAAGGACAGATGACGAACAGCTATTATTATTCCTTTACTCATCGCGTGAACACAAAAAATAAATAATAAATGTACAAATATAATTTCTGTTTGAATTATTCTCTCAACAGAGTCGATGGCAAGGAAGTTCTCCTTACAGCAGAGAATCACGAGTCAATGATGATTTGGCTGATGGCTCTACAGGTAGGGATCTCATTTGCTTGTTTTCTACTGTAAGACAGCGGTCATTCGAACATGAATTTCCAATTCCTGTATTTTGTTTTTATTTTAATGTAATTCTTATGTAGATCCACAACGAAGAGCTTTTATTCCAAATCTTGACATTTTGTGCTGATTTTTGATATTTTGGGAACCGCGATAGCTCAGTGGTGGGTGAACTTGACTGCAAAGGACAAGAGGTAGGGTTCGATCCCAACCGACGGTTCCGGTTCACCCAGCCTTTAATGGGTACCGGATTTTTTAAAATGGGAAAGTAAAGAGGTACGGGCGTAATACCGACCACATTACCCGAAAAATCATGCGCTGAAGGTCTGTAAAATTTATGGTCACTAACACCATATTCACTATTCTTTGCGTACGTCTCTTAATGTGTTACGTTTTTGTCCATCTCTTGATGTCTGTCACGTTTTTGTCTATCTCTTTATGTCTGTCACGTTTTTGTCTGTCTCTCGATGTATGTTACGTTTTTATCCGTCTCTTGATATCTGTCACGTTTTTATCCGTCTCTTGATGTCTGTCACGTTTTTGTCCGTCTCTTGATATCTGTCACGTTTTTGTCCATCTCTTGATGTCTGTCACGTTTTTGTCCGTCTCTTGATGTCTGTCACGTTTTTGTCCATCTCTTGATGTCTGTCACGTTTTTGTCCGTCTCTTGATGTCTGTCACGTTTTTGTCCATCTCTTGATGTCTGTCACGTTTTTGTCCGTCTCTTGATGTCTGTCACGTTTTTGTCCATCTCTTGATGTCTGTCACGTTTTTGTCCATCTCTTGATGTCTGTCACGTTTTTGTCCGTCTCTTGATATCTGTCACGTTTTTGTCCGTCTCTTGATATCTGTCACGTTTTTGTCCATCTCTTGATGTCTGTCACGTTTTTGTCCATCTCTTGATGTCTGTCACGTTTTGTCCGTCTCTTGATGTCTGTCACGTTTTTCTCCGTCTCTAGATGGCTGTCAAGTTTTTGTCCGTCTTTTTACTAGCGCTTGTGTACGTCTCTTGATGTATCTCTCTCTTTTCTTCGTTTCTTGATATTCCGCTTCCTAATTTGTGATTAAGAATATGATATGTTACTTGTATTTGAGAAGAGAAAAGAAGACTTGTATTTGAGAAGAGAAAAGAAGACTTGTATTTGAGAAGAGAAAAGAAGACTTGTATTTGAGAAGAGAAAAGAAGACTTGTATTTGAGATAATTGAAAACATCAATAACTGAGAAATAAAATCAGTAACATTCTGAAAACAAATAAACAATTTCCAGCACAAACAAAATGTAAATATCATGTTCAAGAAATTGCTACATTACAGTAAAGAATAGTGACACTGTCACCTTCCAGGCATGTCGTAAGAGGCGACTAAGTAGGTTGATCGATGGCTTGACAAGCTGTCATTGTAAAAAAAAGTATTGTTATGGAAACAGAGCCATAGATTTTAGAAGCAGTGATCTCCGCAATATGTGCCACTTTGGCACGCAAGGTTTCTGTTTTTGAGTTTGTGGTTCTGCCCTATGTGCCGTCTTCGGCTCGAAAGGATAATAGATAGATAGAGATAAACAATGTTGAAACAAGTAGAGCAATAACTTTGTAAACAACACCTCCATTTTGTAAATAAGAACAGTAACTCATCAAGTAAGAAGACAAACATCTGGACTAAAGATCTTTATAAATTAAACAAAAAAAATACTAGAAAATTCTAAATCTCGCATCAGGAAGAGCAAAACATATTGATCCAAGTATTAAAGAATTTGAATTATACATATCACTCGGTTTTATATTCATATTTCATTGATTCAATACAAACGCGCGGGTTCGTAAAATTCGGGATAACAAACAAAATAAAAAAAAACAGATAAATATATATACATTTAGAGAAAGAGGTAAATAAATGTAAAATTAAACTAAATTATTCTGGAATATAGATGTGAACTTTGAAATGTGGATATATAGAAGAATAGGTAGAATTCAATGGAAAGAAAAGACAACAAACGATGAAGTCTTAAAACAACTAAAAATGAAAAGGGAACTACTAAATACAATTCAGACAAGACACATGAGATTTTTAGGGCATGTTAATTAAAATATACAGCAGCCTACTAAAAGTAATATTGAAATGGAAAAATACAAGGTAAAGGAGGCAGACCAAGATTCTGTTTCGTAGGGTCAGACAAGACCAAACTAATGATGAGAACAATAATCGTGGGGTCGGTGTAGACCAAACTAATGGTGATAACTATAATCGTGAGGTCGGTGTAGACCAAACTAATGATGAGAACTATAATCGTGAGGTCGGTGTAGACCAAACTAATGATGAGAACTATAATCGTGGGGTCGGTCTAGACCAAACTAATGATGAGAACAATAATCGTGGGGTCGGTGTAGACCAAACTAATGGTGATAACTATAATCGTGGGGTCGATGTAGACCAAACTAATGGTGATAACTATAATCGTGGGGTCGGTGTAGACCAAACTAATGATGACAACTAATATCGTGGGGTCGGTCTAGACTAAACTAATGATGAGAACTATAATCGTGGGGTCGGTCTAGACCAAACTAATGGTGATAACTATAATCGTGGGGTCGGTCTAGACTAAACTAATGATGAGAACTAATATCGTGGGGTCGGTCTAGACCAAACTAATGATGAGAACTAATATCGTGGGGTCGGTCGAGACCAAACTAATGATGAGAACTATAATCGTGGGGTCGGTGTAGACCAAACTAATGATGAGAACTATAATCGTGGGGTCGGTCTAGACCAAACTAATGATGAGAACAATAATCGTGGGGTCGGTGTAGACCAAACTAATGATGAGAACAATAATCGTGGGGTCGGTGTAGACCAAACTAATGATGAGAACAATAATCGTGGGGTCGGTGTAGACCAAACTAATGATGAGAACAATAATCGTGGGGTCGGTGTAGACCAAACTAATGATGAGAACTATAATCGTGGGGTCGGTGTAGACCAAACTAATGGTGATAACTATAATCGTGGGGTCAATATGAAGCAATATGAATATATATTTTAAATAGTAAATATTATAAATTAAATCAATGTTAATTTATCAAGAATACGACCGCCCTATCAACCAGCGTTACATTCGACCTTCACTCTACTAAGCCAATCCGCCATACTGCGGTAACTAAGACGCACCTGCGTCAGTCTAAAGGACAAAACACGCATAAACATTGCAACATAAACCATAGGTAATATATGTTAAATGTCATCTGGAGTAGTTTGCACTAAAAAATATATCGGGGAATTAAGAAGGATATATATGGCAGTGACGACTAGACCCTAAGGGGCGGTAATGCGCGAAAAAGGACAATACTGTTGTATATTTTACTGTAAAACTTCGACTTTGTGATACGTAGATGACATTATGAAAGTGCTGTGCTTGCGTATCATGCGTTCATCTTTTGTGTTGTTTTCCTTTTAGGATTGTAGCTATTGATGGCTATATTAGAGATGTAATATTGTTTTTTTTTCTTTTAGGGTTGTAGCTATTGATGGCTATATTAGAGATGTACTGTTGGTTTTTTTTTCTTTTAGGGTTGTAGCTATTGATGGCTATATTAGAGATGTACTGTTGGTTTTTTTTTCTTTTAGGGTTGTAGATATTGATGGCTATATTAGAGATGTACTGTTGTTTTTTTTTTCTTTTTGGGTTGTAGCAATTGATGGCTATATTAGAGATGTACTGTTGATTTATTTTTCTGTTAGGGTTGTAGATATTGATGGCTATATTAGAGATGTACTGTTGTGTTTCTTGTAGGGTTGTAGATATTGATGGCTATATTAGAGATGTACTGTTATTTTTCTGTTAGGGTTGTAGATATTGATGGCTATATTAGAGATGTACTGTTGTTTTCTGTTAGGGTTGTAGATATTGATGGCTATATTAGAGATGCACTGTTGTTTTCCTTTTAGGGTTGTAGATATTGATGGCTATATTAGAGATGCACTGAAGTGTGGTGCCAGTCTTGCGAGAGATTCTAAGGTGTATTCTCTTCTAGATGTCTCAAAGACCAGACTCTGTATGGTAATGCGCAGCTGTTTCTTCTTCCTCTTTATTCCTTCCTCGTTTGCCTGTCAGTGGCGAGCAGGTTTCGATCTTTTGATCTTCTGTTCGCCTCTCCTGCTGTTATGTTTCCTAGTATTTCTAATATTCCATCAATCCATCTTTTGCTCTTCTGTTCGCCTCTCCTGCTGTTATGTTTCCTAGTGTCTCATATTTGATTTAGTCACATTTTTTAAAATTGAGTCTCATATTTACATATTCGTTCTAATTTTATTCATCATAAGCTATGACTCTACGACATGTGTGCCAGGTGGTAGTGGCTGTACGACATGTGTGCCAGGTGGTAGTAGCTGTACGACATGTGTGCCAGGTGGTAGTAGCTGTACGACATGTGTGCCAGGTGGTAGTAGCTGTACGACATGTGTGCCAGGTGGTAGTAGCTGTACGACATGTGTGCCAGGTGGTAGTAGCTGTACGACATGTGTGCCAGGTGGTAGTGGTTGTACGACATGTGTGCCAGGTGGAAGTGGTTGTACGACATGTGTGCCAGGTGGTAGTGGCTGTACGACATGTGTGCCAGGTGGTAGTGGTTGTACGACATGTGTACCAGGTGGTAGTGACTCTACGACATGTGTGCTAGGTTGTAGTGACTCTACGACATGTGTACCAGGTGGTAGTGACTCTACGACATGTGTGCCAGGTGGAAGTGGTTGTACGACATGTGTGCCAGGTGGTAGTGGCTGTACGACATGTGTGCCAGGTGGTAGTGGTTGTACGACATGTGTACCAGGTGGTAGTGACTCTACGACATGTGTGCTAGGTTGTAGTGACTCTACGACATGTGTACCAGGTGGTAGTGACTCTACGACATGTGTGCCAGGTGGTAGTGACTCTACGACATGTGTACCAGGTTGTAGTGACTCTACGACATGTGTGCCAGGTGGTAGTGACTCTACGACATGTGTGCTAGGTGGTAGTGACTCTACGACATGTGTACCAGGTGGTAGTGACTCTACGACATGTGTACTAGGTGGTAGTGACTCTACGACATGTGTACTAGGTGGTAGTGACTCTACGACATGTGTACCAGGTGGTAGTGACTCTACGACATGTGTACTAGGTGGTAGTGACTCTACGACATGTGTACTAGGTGGTAGTGACTCTACGACATGTGTACCAGGTGGTAGTGACTCTACGACATGTGTGCCAGGTGGTAGTGACTCTACGACATGTGTGCTAGGTTGTAGTGACTCTACGACATGTGTACCAGGTGGTAGTGACTCTACGACATGTGTGCCAGGTGGTAGTGACTCTACGACATGTGTACCAGGTTGTAGTGACTCTACGACATGTGTGCCAGGTGGTAGTGACTCTACGACATGTGTACCAGGTGGTAGTGACTCTACGACATGTGTGCCAGGTGGTAGTTACTCTACGACATGTGTGCTAGGTGGTAGTGACTCTACGACATGTGTACTAGGTGGTAGTGACTCTACGACATGTGTACCAGGTGGTAGTGACTCTACGACATGTGTACCAGGTGGTAGTGACTCTACGACATGTGTACCAGGTGGTAGTGACTCTACGACATGTGTACCAGGTGGTAGTGGCTCTACGACATGTGTGCCAGGTGGTAGTGACTCTACGACATGTGTGCCAGGTGGTAGCGGCTCTACGACATGTGTGCTAGGTGGTAGTGACTCTACGACATGTGTACCAGGTTGTAGTGACTCTACGACATGTGTGCCAGGTGGTAGTGACTCTACGACATGTGTACCAGGTGGTAGTGACTCTACGACATGTGTACCAGGTGGTAGTGACTCTACGACATGTGTGCCAGGTGGTAGTGACTCTACGACATGTGTACCAGGTTGTAGTGGCTCTACTAGATATGTACCAGGTGGTAGTGGCCCTACGACATGTGTGCCAGGTGGTAGTAGCTCTGCGACATGTGTGCCCGGTGGTAGTGGCTCTACGACATGTGTCCCAGGTGGTAGTGGGTCTATCACATGTGTGCCAGGTGGTAGTGGCTCTACATGTGTGCCAGGTGGTAGTAGTTCTACACGTGTGCCAGATGGTAGTGGCTCTACGACATGTGTCCCAGGTGGTAGTGGGTCTATCACATGTGTGCCAGATGGTAGTGGCTCTACATGTGTGCCAGGTGGTAGTAGTTCTACATGTGTGCCAGGTGGTAGTGGCTCTACATGTGTGCCAGGTAGTAGTTGCTCTACATGTGTGCCAGGTGGTAGTGGCTCTATGACATGTGTGCCAGGTGGTAGTGGTTCTACTACATATGTGCCAGGTGGCAGTGGTTGTACGACATGTGTGCCAGGTGGTAGTGGCTCTACATGTGTACCAGGTGGCAGTGGTTCTATCACATGTGTGCCAGGTGGTAGTGGCTCTACATGTGTACCAGGTGGTAGTGGTTCTATCACATGTGTGCCAGGTGGTAGTGGCTCTACATGTGTACCAGGTGGCAGTGGTTCTATCACATGTGTGCCAGGTGGTAGTGGCTCTACATGTGTGCCAGGTGGTAGTAGCTCTACATGTGTGCCAGATGGTAGTGGCTCTACATGTATGCCAGGTGGTAGTGGCTCTATGACATGTGTGTCATGTGACAGTGGCTCTACGACATGTGTGCCAGGTGGCAGTGGCTCTACATGTGTGCCAGGTGGTAGTGGCTCTACATGTGTGCCAGATGGTGGTGGCTCTATGACATGTGTGCCAAGTGACAGTAGTTCTACGACATGTGTGCCAGGTGGTAGTGGCTCTACAAGTGTGCCAGATGGTGGTGGCTCTATGACATGTGTGCCAAGTGACAGTAGTTCTACGACATGTATGCCAGGTGGTAGTGGCTCTATGATATGTGTGCCAGGTGACAGTGGCTCTACATGTGTGCCAGGTAGTAGTGGCTCTATGACATGTGTGGCACGTGACAGTGGCTCCTTTCCCTATTCTCCTGACCGGTGTCAGGGTCCTGGTAGCTACAAGAACTCGCCTGACAACAAACAACTACTACCCAACTGGAACATCAAATGACCCCAAAGGCTGGGAAAGCAGTCATAAACAAATATGTGCAAAAGACAGGATTGGACCGCAAGGTGCAAGCATAGTGCGTTGCAAAATACTAATATGTGCCTTCAAAGCAGAAGAAGAATAAAAAGCATATCTGAACGTTGTTTTTGAGCAGAACAATTTGGTTTAAAGGCAACCTGGCAACCTGTAAGGCAACCTGGCAAGCTGTGTATTTCCATTCTCGTGTTTTATGGAAAAGAAAACAAAAACAAGAGGCTTGTTAAACCTTTGCTAAGAATAAAAACCAGAAGTTGGAGACAGTGAGATAACCGTCAGGTTGCTGGGGTCTACCATTGCGCTAGAAACCATTAAAGTGGATATGATGACATTGCGAATGATTTATAATATCTCTTACAGGATGGCGACAAGAAAGCTAACCCACACGTAACAGGAATGGTGGAACATGGCGCCATAAGAGGAGAAAGCAAGAAAAGCATCCTCAGTGAAAAAGAACTCAACACTTTCAATCAGTGAAGGATAGGAACAATCAGTAGACGGACACTTCGATGGTTGCTGGAACAGGCTGCAGAACGGATATGGGAGTGCCCCGAGTGTGATGACTTTAGTCACAGCTAAAGACTAAAAAAAAACAACAACCCAGCCTTAAAAGTCTGCAGCGAACACAAACAAAACAGGTCTCGGTAGCCTAGTTGGGAAAACCACCCGGTTTTGACCGACGTTCGGACAACCCGTGTTCGATTCCCGCTGGAAGAAGTGTGAATTGTACTCGTGGTTGGAAATTAAAAAAAACCCGCTGTCGACGCAACCACTGGCAGAAATGGGTGTTAGGTTAGTACTCCAGGAAGGTGAAGAATGCCGCCTCGCATCGTGAGTTTCGATGCTTGAAGCGACACGATCCAGAAGCCTCCGAACACTTCTGGATAGGCGACGGAGCACATATGGATGAAAAGTCGCGTGCCAAGACGCCGGTTCAAGTCTCGTATTTTACCTTGACCTTCACAAACAGGGGAGCCGCGATAGCTCAGTGGCTAGTGAACTGGACTACAAAGGACAAGAGATTCGACCCCAACCGACGAGGC
Organism: Megaustenia siamemsis; assembly: GCA_032433765.1. Classification (NCBI taxonomy): domain Eukaryota; kingdom Metazoa; phylum Mollusca; class Gastropoda; order Stylommatophora; family Ariophantidae; genus Megaustenia; species Megaustenia siamemsis. The sequence goes on from JAVIAB010000059.1 coordinate 70,969,525, forward strand.
CGGGTTCACCCAGCCTTTAATGGGTGCCGGATTTTTTTCTGGGAAAGTAAAGTGGCACGGGCGTAATACCGACCACATTACCCCAAAAATCGTGTGCCGAAGGTCTGTAAAATTTATGGTCACTAACACCATATTCCCTATACGACACTTGGCGTGACGGGGGTACTTTACTTTTACTTCACAAACAGAACAGTCTGTAAACTCTTCATCGAAATCAAAACTCATCCTGGGGTGGCCTAAAGTTAAGTCGTAGACCCCTGGACAAGAAGGTCACGTGCTCAAACCCCACCATAGAAGGTTAGGAATGTTTCACTACGAGTCCACGGTTTCTTCATTGCTATAAGCTCCACGGTGTTTGCGTACTGAGATCCCATGATTAGTCCTCTCGGATAATGGCTAAAAACAGAAGGTCCCGTGTGTAGAATGCACACGTTAAAAATCCCTGGTAGTTATAATCGAAAAGAATAGGCCAGAATGACTGCTTCCCTGGTAAAAAAAAAAAAAAAAAGATAGAAGAGAATCTACCAAAAAATTTCAAAAGTCTGAACGGTAAAAAAAAAAAGATAGAAGAGAATCTACCAAAAAATTTCAAAAGTCTGAACGGTAAAAAAAAAAGATAGAAGAGAATCTACCAAAAAATTTCAAAAGTCTCATCAGTAAAAAATTAGAGCAGGGCTGAATTCGGAGAATAACTGCCAGTATGGCGAGGGACTCCGAAGCACCCGGCTGCCGGTGTAAATCTAGTTTTATTTTTAAAAAAATTAAATAAATAAATAAAAAAGGATATCCACTCTGTATTCGATGGCTCGGGGTCTGGCTAATGACATCAAGCTGGTGTGCACAAGCTACAAAACTCATTCTGAAGGTTTTATCTGCCAGGAAAATTCATAAACGCAAGCCAAATCACATTAACTGAACGTTTATCTCCACCTCATGCATTGCCTTTCAGTTCATGATAACAATTAAATTGTTCGGATCAATTCTCTCTACTTCTGTGTCTGTGTTTCTTCATTGATCTTTCTTCTTCAATATCTGCCCCTCTCTCTCTCTCTCTCTCTCTCTCTCTCTCTCTCTCTCTCTCTCTCTCTCTCTCTCTCTCGCTTTTGGAAATTTTAACCAAAAATTATTCAGATGTAACGTTGTCTCTGAATAAATCAGAGTTGTCCCCCTGGGCAGTTCAACAAATTTGAACAACAGAAACACCTCTCGTGTTGAGCAAACTTATTTACTGTAAGTCCTCCAAGTCTATACAATTACTGGATATATGGATGTCGAATTTGTCCTATTCAAAAGATGTCTTGATTGTTCTACCACAAATGTGGTTAAGATTTGTGCTCTTACTTCTTGTCGTCAACTTCAATATAATCACATCACATGGCATGTGTAGACTGGTTTGAGTTCAATAAATCACAGAGAAGTCATGTGTAGACTGGTTTGAGTTCAATAAATCACAGAGAAGTCATGTGTAGACTGGTTTGAGTTCAATAAATCATAGAGAAATCATGTGTAGATTGGTAGGAGCTCAATAAATCATAGAGAAATCATGTGTAGATTGGTATGAGCTCAATAAATCATAGAGAAATCATGTGTAGACTGGTATGAGCTCAATAAATCATAGAGAAATCATGTGTAGACTGGTATGAGCTCAATAAATCATAGAGAAATTATGTGTAGATTGGTATGAGCTCAATAAATCATAGAGAAATCATGTGTAGATTGGTATGAGCTCAATAAATCATAGAGAAATCATGTGTAGACTGGTATGAGCTCAATAAATCATAGAGAAATCATGTGTAGATTGGTATGAGTTCAATAAATCATAGAGAAATCATGTGTAGATTGGTAGGAGCACAATAAATCATAGAAATTATGTGTAGTTTTGGTATGAGCTCAATAAATCATAGAGAAATCATGTGTAGATTGGTGTGAGCTAAATAATTCACAGAGAAATCATGTGTAGATTGGTAGGAGCTCAATAATTCATAGAGAAATCATGTGTAGATTGGTAGGAGCTCAATAATTCATATAGAAATAATGTGAAAATTGGTAGGAGCTCAATAAATCATAGAGAAATCATTTGAAAATTGGTAGGAGCACAAAAAATCATAGAGAAATCATTTGAAAATTGGTAGGAGCTCAATAAATCATAGAGAAATCATTTGAAAATTGGTAGGAGCTCAATAAATCATAGAGAAATCATGTGCAGATTGGTATGAGCTAAATAGATCACAGAGAAATCATGTATAGATTGGTAGGAGCTCAATAAATCATAGAGAAATCATGTGTAGATTGGTAGGAGCTCAATAAATCATAGAGAAATCATGTGTAGATTGGTAGGAGCTCAATAAATCATAGAGAAATCATGTGTAGATTGGTAGGAGCTCAATAAATCATAGAGAAATCTTGTATAGGTTAGTAGGAGCACAATAAATCATAGAGAAATCATGTATAGATTGGTAGGAGCACAATAAATCATAGAAATATCATGTGTAGATGAAGCAAGTTGGACGTTGACTCATTAATACTTAAAACAACTGAGGTACATCGGACCACTTGTTACTTGTTAGTTTAATATCATGCACATTATAAGGGCGCTAAATTAGCGTGTTGCATTATGTCATGGTTTACAGCAGTCTGTGACACTTGCTCTCTATAGATCCCATTTCTGCACATTATTCTCAAGTTCTGAGGTCTCCTCCCTCATCAATTCTTACTCGCTTCACCAAACGTGTTTATCTATTTTCAGAACAAGTAGATGAAACTGGTTTTTGGTTTTTTTCTATTTCAATATTAACAATACGCCACATTCAGTTGCCGATTTTTTATAATGTCTATCATTTATAAACCGAACCTTTAATTGCTGTGTTCACTTCAAAAGTTCATTACAATGAAACCTCTTATACTCGGTGTTTTTTTTACTTACGTAATTCATAGTATATTATAATCTCTTGAAGTTGCTGTTGAAGATCGCTATTTTTTCCTTCTCATTAAATTTACTATTCGTTCTATATCCTGGAGTACTTTCGCTTCGGTGGTACTTTTCGACAGTCGGGTTGTTTTCAGCGAACCGTGGCTATCTGTTGACATTAGGGTCAGTGACGCGAGGCTGTCTACTGGCGCCAGAGTCTATGAATCTATGGCAAATTACAATGGTCTCAGAAATAGGTCACCCCATCAAACCGCCTAAAACACAGTGCGAATAAGACAAACTATGACGTAAAAGTGGATAACAGAATAAAAAGGGAGTGTGTATAACACATATTCGGGAGTTTCCCGTGACACATCAAGATACGATTAGCTAAAAAAGATAAAACACACCCAAAAGTCGGATTTAGATTTCTTCTCCTTATTCATCTTCTTCTTTTTCCTTTCAACTCCCCGTGGAGCATAAGTCTTTAACAAATACTTTCCAAGCCGTTCTGTTTCTTGTCATTCTTTTATGATCTCCCATATCTTCCCCATCATCTTCATCTCTGCTTCCCCCTGTCTTCTCCAAGAACATATTGGTCTTCCTCTTTTATTCCAAAAAAGTGCCTGTCGTGTAATATTCTCATTTGGTTTCCGCAGTGTGTGTCCTATCCAATGCCATCGTCTTCGTTGTATCTCTTTGTCCACTGGTATTTGCCCTGCCATCTCCATCCTTTTATTCTGCGCAAGCATCCATTAATGACGGTTTGTATCTTCGTGATTCTCATATTTGCTGTTCACCATGTTTCACGTCCATTTAATAGGACTGTTTAAACATTGAGTTGAACATTTTAAATTCTGTATCTACCCAAAGTCCAATAAATTAGGATTGAGACTTAGTAAAGGCAAACTTTCGTTCAATTGCCTAAAAAGAATGGTGCAATTGAATGCAGTGACTTTAGAGCTATAAGCCTAATGAGCTATGTTACAAAAATCTTGCTAAAAGTTATACAAGGAAGGATTCAGAATAAAATCAATACTGAATTAGACGAGCAGCAATTTGGATTTAGGAAAAATAGCGGGACAAAAGAAGCCATATTCTGCATGAGAACGTTAATCGAATAGTACACAGAAGTAAACAAACCAATATATGCCTGCTTCATAGACTACACCAAAGCTTTTGATAGAGTACACCACAAACAACTTATAGAATGCGTAAAAGAGATGCATCTAGATGATATGGACATACGACTAATATGTAATCTATACTGGGAGAAAACAGCAATAATACAATATAACAAAGAGAACTCTACACCCATTGATATAAAAAGAGGAGTAAGACAGGGATGCATCCTATCACAAAGCTTGTTCAATCTATGCACTGAGCAAATCTTAAAAATATCATAGAGATGCCAGGCCTACAAATTAATGGAAAGATAATCAATAACCCAAGATATGCTGATGATACTGTACTACTAGCAGAAAATCCTAAAGATCTACAACAATTACTGAATGAAATAAACATGAAAAGAAAAAAATATGGACTAGATATGAATATCAAAAAGACTAAAACTATGATCATAAACAAAGAAAATACGCAAAACCCACAAATGGATATCAAAATTGAAGGAATAGACCTGGAGACAGTTCAGAACTACAATTACCTTGAACATACTATAACCAGTGATGGAAAATGTACAACTGAAATAAACAAAAGAATAGGAATGGCAAAAAGTAATTTTAATGTCATGAAGGACATACTAACATTAAAACAAATAACACCAGGGCTAAAACTAAGAATAGCAAAATGTAACATCTTCTCAATATTCCTAGATGGTGCTGAAACATGGACATTAGACAAGAAAACATAACAGAGAATTGAAGCCTTTGAAATGTGCATATATAGAAGAATAGGTAGAGTTGGATGGAAGGAAAAGAAAACAAACAACAAAGTCTTAAAACAACTAAAAGTGAAAAGAGAACTACTAAACACAATTCAAAAAAGACAAATGTGATTTTTGGGCCATGTTAAAAGACACAACAGCCTACAAAAAGTAATCCTGGAGTGGAAAATACAAGGTAAAAGAGGCAGAGGCAGACCAAGACTAACATGGACGAGTAACATCAAAAGATGGACAAATCAGCCTATGACAACCTGCACCATCAAAACAAGAGACAGAGCAGAATGGCGCTCCATGGTAGCCAACCTTCGTTGCGGAGATGGCACTCGATGATGATGATGAAAGGCCAACAACCAAATAAAACTGTGATAAATCCCTTTACAAAAATTAACTCCAGAAGGACGGACGTTTGGTTTGGTTATGGAAGGCCAGGGTATCACTGCAAACGAATCAAAATCCATAATTGCCCAACTGCCCGTGCCAGCGTAATCATTCGAATATCTCATCTCCCAAACAAAGCAAAGGTAACTGTAGTCCCCATCGTAGCAGTCTCAGCACACGCCAAAAGACATAAGGCGAAACCGCGCAGAAAGTGAACACAGCCAACTGTTCTCTGTCAAACAATATCATTCATCGTAAACAATTGGAATATCGAAACATGATCAAAACGGATGAGACACACAGCTCACGGTGTGCACAGAACACTTAACTCAGTAGCTCCTGCAACAAGCCGGACTTGGAATATGAGGAAACTGCAACAAGGAACACTTTTCATGCATAGCCTTCAATTGTTCCCGCCGTCTATCCACCATATACCGGAAGTTCGCGTCCTCTTGAAAATGATGATCGCCGTATTTTTTTTTTTTTATGTATAGCGCTTGATGATGTTAGTCCATCGTTGTTGACTCCAATTCCGAACATATAGACACACAGTTAGTAGTCAGATTATCCCCGTCGCACTTCAAACAACAGACCGTAAGGTTAGCGTACGGCCGCTCTAGGGATGTACGATGAGCCATTACCTTATGTTATTATATGACATTTATGTTATTGTATGACAATCACAGAAGTGTTATCGTATGTTATCAAACGTATTGCTGTACTCTGTGGGTCTTCGTTTAAAGGAAAATAATTGTCTATATTACCTTCCTTCTTTTTGCGACACCATTTCTTTTGAGAAAATTTCTACGACGTGGCTCGATAGCGGTGAATTTAAAACGGAAACGCCAATTATTTGGACAAAATGTAGTCCCAAAGACAAATGTCTGATGCGCCTTGTTTTGTGTGGCCCTGTAGATTGTTTAGTTTAGGCCTAAACCGGGCCCAGAACACAACATAACATGTCATCATTTTACCAGAAAAGAATGTTATTTAAAAAAAAAAAAAAATCCCCCATCACGCCAAGTGGCGAATAGGGAATATGGTGTTAATGAACCTATAATTTACAGACCTTCAGAACATGATTTTTGGGTAATGTGGTCGGTATTAAGCCCGTGCCTCTTTATTTTCCCAGAAAAAAATCCGGTACCCATTAAAGGCTGGGTGAACCGGAGCCGTCGATTGGGATCGAATCCAACCTCTTGTCCTTTGTAGTCCATTTCAATAAACAACTAACATAGTTATATGGAAATATACTGGGCAAAGAGTAGCGGGAATTGTGGTATGATAAAGACGATGGCGTCGGATAAGTCTTATACGGAAAAGCAAGCTGTGAGTATTACACGATAGGTCCGTTTTTGGGGGAATCCCAGAGGCCAGAATCAAAGAGGAGAATCAAAATATACATGGAGAAGATAAGTGGAAGCAGGGATGAAAGGAATTGGAAAGACATGGAACGATATCATGAAAATGGCACCAAACAGGGTAGTGTTTGTTAAAAAGTGGAGACAAAAAATAATAAATGAATATTATTATAGAGGGAAACTTCCGAGGCGATAGTCAGTGAATCAGTTCAGAGGAAGAGGTATGTTTACAGCACTCGGATAAAATGACAAATAATCAACAACAGAAACAAATATGGACCACAGCAGGATCGAACCCGTACTCGGTGGCACAGCGCCTTGCCACGAAAAGCCAACCTTTGTTAAAAAGTGTTTGTTGAAAAAATATGCACCACAGGGAGTTGAAAGGTAATGGAAGAAGACTGTTTTGGGTGGGGGAGGGGTGGGTTTGTGGTCTAGATGGACGACATCGGACGTTAGACAGGAAGGATCCGAGGTTAAAAACCTACCAGAGGCGGAGCGGGTAATTCAAAAACAAATATGAGCAATGAATTCGTGTTTACTTCATGACTTTACCCTCTTGCGATCTCGAGGGTAGTGAGGTTCGATGTCTAGCCTTCTCTGATAACGGCAATAAACAGGAGGTCCCGCGTGCACTCGCGCACGTTAAAAAACTCTTGGCAGTTAAAATCGAAAAGAGTAGACCAATAACTTTGGTCTCTGCCCGGGAAAAGAAAAATGTCAGAAAAAAAACAAATTCCGACAGTGGATTCCAGACCGTGCTATGGAGTTCGTGCACGTGGTCAGGGTCCTCGGATCTTCTCGAGAGGGATATCAGAGCACCTATGGGTTCTTCCGGTGTGCAGTGATGATGATCCTAACAACACAAGAAGATAACGTTCGGCAATTTCCGCCGTTTCCGAAGCCAATAACAGTTATAGACACAAACCCGATCCAACTAAAACAACAGATAATATTGTGTGGCCACGTGACAATGTAGAGAGATCAAAACACAAAACGAGCCTTCAATAAACGTTGCGAGAATACCAGACTCAAGGGTCGACCACGAAAAAGATGAATCGGTGGAATATTAGAAACACTAGGAAACATAACAGCAGTAGAAGCGAACAGAGGAGCAAAAGATCGCAAATTATATCTCCCCTCGACGCTGAAAGGCAAATGAGGAAGGAAAGAAGAAGAAGTAGAATCCAACTTGAAAACGATAGAACGGAAAATAAATATGAAGATATAAATACATACAACGCACATACATATGAGCGGATGTGTATTGATTAAGCTGAACTAATAAAGCACAACGGTTGCTGTGGTACCAAGAAACACAACATCTGTTTGTGCGGAGAAAGACAATAATGCAAGTCTGACCTTGGATGTTCACCAGCTCAGATTTGTTGTCAGTAACGTTCCTTTGTTTCGGAACGCTTGCGTGTGATAGCTTCTTGGCGTCATATTATAGTAGCCTTGTTTCTTTATTGTTAGGATCATCTTCAATACACACCGGACCAGCCCATAGGTGCTGCGATAATCTCTCCCCCCCCCCCCCAGAAAATCCGAGGAGAACCCAGGCCCACGTGCACGAACTGTGTAGCACGTCCTGGGATCCACGGTGTGGGTAGGTTTTCGCTGACAATTTTGCCCTGGCAGCGGCACATATTTACCTCCTAAACTTTTCGGTTTAACTGCCAAGGATTCTTTAGCGTGCGCGAGTGCACACGGGAACACCATTATGTTGCTGTTATTCGAGAGGGCTAGACATCAGATCTCACTACCCAAGAGATCAGGGGAGGGTAACGTCATAAAGAAACCGCGGATTAATTTTTCCCTTTTTTAAAAAAATCACCACGGCATCTGGTGGGCTTTGAACCGGGTCCTTCCTGTCCTGAGACTAACGTCCTACATCTAGACTAACCAGCCCCCTTCCTGTCCTGAGACTAACGTCCTACCTCTAGACTAACCAGCCCCCTTCTTTTCCCCTACTCTTATATTAATTGCCTTCTTTTCCCCTACTCTTATATTAATTGTCTTCCTTTCCTCCACTCTTATATTAATTGCCTTCTTTTCCTCCACTCTTATATTGTCTTCCTTTCCCCTACTCTTATATTAATTGCCTCCTTTTCCCCCACTCTTATATTAATTGCCTTCTTTTCCTCCACTCTTATATTAATTGCCTCCTTTTCCTCCACTCTTATATATTAATTGCCTCCTTTTCCTCCACTCTTATATTAATTGTCTTCCTTTCCTCCACTTTTATATTAATTGTCTTCCTTTCCTCCACTCTTATATTAATTGTCTTCTTTTCCTCCACTCTTATATTAATTGCCTCCTTTTCCTCCACTCTTATATTAATTGCCTCCTTTTCCTCTACTCTTATATTAATTGTCTTCCTCTCCTCTACTCTTATATTAATTGTCTTCCTTTCCTCTACTCTTATATTAATTGTCTTCCTTTCCTCTACTCTTATATTAATTGTTTTCCTTTCCTCTACTCTTATATTAATTGTCTTCCTTTCCTCTACTCTTATATTAATTGTTTTCCTTTCCTCTACTCTTATATTAATTGTCTTCCTTTCCTCCACTCTTATATTAATTGTCTTCCTTTCCTCTACTCTTATATTAATTGTCTTCCTTTCCTCCACTCTTATATTAATTGTCTTCCTTTCCTCCACTCTTATATTAATTGTCTTCCTTTCCTCCACTCTTATGTTAATTGTCTTCCTTTCCTCTACTCTTATATTAATTGTCTTCCTTTCCTCTACTCTTATATTAATTGTATTCCTTTCCTCTACTCTTATAGTAATTGTCTTCCTTTCCTCCACTCATATTAATTGTCTTCCTTTCTTCTACTCTTATAGTAATTGTCTTCCTTTCCTCCACTCATATTAATTGTCTTCCTTTCCTCTACTCTTATATTAATTGTCTTCCTTTCCTATACTCTTATATTGTCTTCCTTTCCTCTACTCTTATATTAATTGTCTTCTTAACATAGAATTATGGAAATGCACCAGTCAAATACCAATGGATAAAGAGATACAGCGGACACGATGACGTTGGATAGGACACACACTGCGGAAGCCATCTGAGAGTATTACACAACAGGTCCTTTTTTGGAATTCCCAGATGAAAAGACAAAGAGGAAGACCAACATGTTCTTGGAGAAGACAGATAGAAGCAGAGATTAAGATGATGAGGAAGACATGGAATGATCTTAAAAGAATGGCAAGAAACAGAACGACTTGGAAAGTGTTTGATGAAGACCTATGCTCCACAGGGAGCTGGAAAGTAGAAGAAGAAGAAGTGGGCGTAGATTCGTAGTGTTGTCGCTTGTAGCTATGCTGTGATAGCTATCTACGATAGATATCTGCGCCTCTAGTCAACACATCCGACTTCAGAATGTGATTTTTAAGTATCGGGTTTGCCTTCCTTCTTCTATGCCTACTCGCTTGGCCCGACTGGAATAGTCTTTTTTTCCAGGAGCACCACTAAGAGGTGGAGCAGAATCTTGATCAGCTCTGTTGTTCGCGAACCTTGACGCATGCAGTCAGCTGTGGATCGATATTGGATGGACGTCCATTCTTACCGCTGAAGTACATCGTTCCCTGAAGCGCCATGCTTCTCCTACATGAATTTTTACCAGGCATTACTTCCCCTGTTTTTGTTTGACTAGAGTGCATCATCGCAATCTAAAAAATTACACCTGACGGCTCAAATTGGAAACCCCAAAACAAACTTACTAGTGTGACGTTTTACGCTGGAGGAGCTACAGACAACCGACGTCATTGCACCTACAACAGCCCCTGCTTTCAAAGCTGAAAACGGAGATAAACATAACTATCAAATAAAAAAAAAGTAAAAAAGTAAAGAGTCCCCGTCACGCCAAGTGGCGTATAGGGAATATGGTGTTAGTGACCATCAATTTTACAGACCTTCAGCACATGATTTTTGGAGTAATGTGGTCGGTATTACGCCCGTGCCGCTTTACTTTCCCAGAAAAAAATCTGGTACCCATTTAAGGGCTGGGTGAACCCGGAAGCCGTCGGTTGGGATCAAACCCTACCCCCTTGTCTTTTGTAATCCAGTTCACTAACCACTGAGCTATCGTGGCTCTAAATGTCAAATATTGAACATTATGTGGGGCCACGAGTATAGCTGCAGAGAGTTTTGTGTTTTGGTTTGGATTTATGTGTTCGATTTGAATAATTTGTTTTTTCTTCATACCTGATGAAGACTTTTTCCGAAACGTTGTAGTCTGTTCTTTCTTCTGTTAGTTTAGCTTCTCCGTATTATTTTATGTTTATTTTATAAAGCTGGAAACGTCACGCTAGTTGGGGTCTGCTTACATCTATTGATGACGATGAGTTGATACTGAACATCTTGGTATTCTGGTTTGTGTGGCTGGAATTGTTCATACAGCAGGGGCGGCCCTACCGTTGCTGGCGCACTGGATAGGCTGAGCTTCGGCCCCGTTTTAATATTTTATTTATTATTTTCACTTTTTGGGGGATGATCCTTGATGGGCGCTCTGAAGCATATAGCGCGCCCCGGGTATTTGCCCGAGTTGCCGGTACCTTGACCTGGCCTTGTTCATACGATACGCCCCTGCTGCCATCGGTGGCAAAGGCTTGTGGAAACAGGATGTGATGAGCTAGAACAATGAGTAGCTAAATAGATTCGTGTCTGCATTGTAACCTTACGTTTTACTTAACACAAATCATATATATATATATATATAAGCATATCAGGTTTTCTTAGTCTATATCCGAACCATCTCCATCTTCTACTCATAATCTGTTATTCGATTGGTCCTTGTTCTGTTATTCCATTGGTCCTTGTTCTGTTATTCGATTGGTCCTTGTTCTGTTATTCGATTGGTCCTTGTTCTGTTATTCGATTGGTCCTTGTTCTGTTATTCGATTGGTCCTTGTTCTGTTATTCCATTGGTCCTTGTTCTGTTATTCGATTGGTCCTTGTTCTGTTATTCCATTTGTCCTTGTTCTATTATTCCATTGGTCTTTGTTCTGTTATTCCATTGGTCCTTGTTCTGTTATTAAATTGGTCCTTGTTCTGTTATTCGATTGGTCCTTGTTCTATTATTCCATTGGTCCTTGTTCTGTTATTCGATTGGTCCTTGTTCTGTTATTCCATTGGTCCTTGTTCTGTTATTCGATTGGTCCTTGTTCTGTTATTCCATTGGTCCTTGTTCTGTTATTCCATTGGTCCTTGTTCTGTTATTCGATTGGTCCTTGTTCTGTTATTCCATTGGTCCTTGTTCTGTTATTCGATTGGTCCTTGTTCTGTTATTCCATTGGTCCTTGTTCTGTTATTCCATTGGTCCTTGTTCTGTTATTCGATTGGTCCTTGTTCTGTTATTCCATTTGTCCTTGTTCTATTATTCCATTGGTCTTTGTTCTGTTATTCCATTGGTCCTTGTTCTGTTATTCCATTGGTCCTTGTTCTGGTATTCGATTGGTCGTTGTTCTGTTATTCCATTGGTCCTTGTTCTGTTATTCGATTGGTCCTTGTTCTGTTATTCCATTGGTCCTTGTTCTGTTATTCGATTGGTCGTTGTTCTGTTATTCCATTGGTCCTTGTTCTGGTATTCGATTGGTCCTTGTTCTGTTATTCCATTGGTCCTTGTTCTGTTATTCGATTGGTCCTTGTTCTGTTATTCCATTGGTCCTTGTTCTGGTATTCCATTGGTCCTTGTTCTGTTATTCCATTGGTCCTTGTTCTGTTATTCCATTGGTCCTTGTTCTGGTATTCGATTGGTCCTTGTTCTGTTATTCCATTGGTCCTTGATCTGTTATTCCATTGGTCCTTGTTCTGTTATTCGATTGGTCCTTGTTCTGGTATTCGATTGGTCCTTGTTCTGTTATTCCATTGGTCCTTGATCTGTTATTCGATTGGTCCTTGTTCTGTTATTCCATTGGTCCTTGTTCTGTTATTCGATTGGTCCTTGTTCTGGTATTCCATTGGTCCTTGTTCTGTTATTCCATTGGTCCTTGTTCTGTTATTCGATTGGTCCTTGTTCTGTTATTCCATTGGTCCTTGATCTGTTATTCCATTGGTCGTTATTCTGTTATTCCATTGGTCCTTGTTCTGTTATTCCATTGGTCCTTGTTCTGTTATTCCATTGGTCCTTGTTCTGTTATTCGATTGGTCCTTGTTCTGTTATTCCATTGGTCCTTGTTCTGGTATTCCATTGGTCCTTGTTCTGTTATTCCATTGGTCCTTGTTCTGTTATTCCATTGGTCCTTGTTCTGTTATTCCATTGGTCCTTGTTCTGTTATTCGATTGGTCGTTGTTCTGTTATTCCATTGGTCCTTGTTCTGTTATTCCATTGGTCCTTGTTCTGTTATTCCATTGGTCCTTGTTCTGTTATTCCATTGGTCCTTGTTCTGTTATTCGATTGGTCGTTGTTCTGTTATTCCATTGGTCCTTGTTCTGGTATTCGATTGGTCCTTGTTCTGTTATTCCATTGGTCCTTGTTCTGGTATTCGATTGGTCCTTGTTCTGTTATTCCATTGGTCCTTGATCTGTTATTCCATTGGTCCTTGTTCTGTTATTCGATTGGTCCTTGTTCTGGTATTCGATTGGTCCTTGTTCTGTTATTCCATTGGTCCTTGATCTGTTATTCGATTGGTCCTTGTTCTGTTATTCCATTGGTCCTTGTTCTGTTATTCGATTGGTCCTTGTTCTGGTATTCCATTGGTCCTTGTTCTGTTATTCCATTGGTCCTTGTTCTGTTATTCGATTGGTCCTTGTTCTGTTATTCCATTGGTCCTTGATCTGTTATTCCATTGGTCGTTATTCTGTTATTCCATTGGTCCTTGTTCTGTTATTCCATTGGTCCTTGTTCTGTTATTCCATTGGTCCTTGTTCTGTTATTCTATTGGTCCTTGTTCTGTTATTCCATTGGCCCTTGTTCTGTTATTCCATTGGTCCTTGATCTGTTATTCGATTGGTCTTTGATCTGTTATTCCATTGGTCCTTGTTCTGTTATTCCATTGGTCCTTGTTCTGTTATTCCATTGGTCCTTGTTCTGTTATTCCATTGGTCCTTGATCTGTTATTCGATTGGTCTTTGATCTGTTATTCCATTGGTCCTTGTTCTGTTATTCCATTGGTCCTTGTTCTGTTATTCCATTGGTCCTTGTTCTGTTATTCGACTGGTCCTTGTTCTGTTATTCGACTGGTCCTTGTTCTGTTATTCCATTGGTCCTTGTTCTGTTATTTTCCAGCTATCTCTATTTCTGACCGTGTCTAACCATCACCATCTTTAGAAATAAGCCTGACGGCTGAAATAGAAATCCCGAAATACCTCTACTAGCTTGACGTTTTTAGCTGTAATGAGCTACATGCGGTTGACGTCATATTATCCACAACCGCCCCTGTTCAGAACTGAAAACATCATGCTTGTTGGACATTTTGTTGGGGTTTTCCCTTACAGTCCTCAGTGTATCTTTTAAAGATGGCGGTGGTCTGACCATATGACAGTTGGTTATAGATATACGTGTCCTTTGGCTTTATAATTCAACAAACTTGCATGCTAGCCATATCATAGGACGTAGTAGTGGAGTAGTAGTACTCCGTCAGTAATAGTTGATTATGGTTTTAGCTGCGGCCCTAGGAAATGTTATTTTTTCGTTTATTTCGCAGTATATTCTCTTTTTCTATGAATCTGTCTGCTTCTTGTTTGAGTTAGAGCTTTAGAGTGTGTTTCCAAAGATTGCGGTCTGCAGCTAACTCTTCCCAGACTGCAGGGTTTATGTTCAGTCTACATGTCACGTTTAGAGGTTAGACACGTCTATAAATCTGAGTTTTGGCCGCCCCTAGTTCTTTTGCCATCTGCTAGTTGTCCATATAGTATATCTTTTGGTATACGGCATCTTTAATACGGTGTAAGTGGCAAAGACAGCGTAACCTACATTGTCTGAGCAGCGTGTAGATATTCGGGAGGCCTGTGCGAGTGAGGACTTCCACGTTTGTCATTTTGTTCTCCTGGCGATACCTAAAATACGGCATTGACATCGCATACATTTCCGAGCTGTGGTTTTCATTCAGATCGTGTTTCGATATTCCAATCTCTTACGATGAATGATGATATCGCATGACGAGCCTTCTCTCTTGTTTTACATAAGTTGTCCATGATTCGCTGCCATATAAAAGGATACTGATGATGCAAGCGTTGTAAAGTGCGGCCTGTTTTTTTTTTTCAGATGTAAGAACTGAAATGACTGTGTAACAAGATTGTTGCTATGACTGTGCTGGTTGTCATAGCGTGATTCTTGCAGCCCATATTTTGCTTATCTGGTTGAAAGCTATTTGTGTATTATTTACTCTATGCTCAACATATTGCTCCTTTCCTCCTCCCACTCCGTCCCAACTCCCTCTCCGCTCCTGCTTCCATTCTGTCCCGACTCTCTCTCCGCCCCTCCTCCCTCCCCGCCCCTCCTCCTCCCCCCTCCGTTTCTCTTCCCCTCCGCTGTTCCTTCCTCATCAACAATGCTGCCCAAGATTGTACATTAATCCACTTCCTTGACCGACACTTTTTCAACTTCACTGAGTGTGTTGTTGTATGTTATTACCTTAGTTTTATTGATGGCCTCCCCTGCCAGGAAGGAGTGGTTGCTTCAACTAAAAGAACGTCCCGTATGCCCAACAAGACAGGCCATGCTAGTGAGAGCCGCATCCATAGCTCTATCCACAGGGAAGCACATGTATGGCCCTTTTCGTCTTGTCAGACGGTCTAGTGGAGGCTATTGTGTATTTTTTTTAGGTTTTGTATTTGTCGAACAGCTTCTCTCGTGACTATTTCTACCAATGTTTGACAAGCACACGCGGTCACAGAATGAACAAGTCAGGCCCACTGATTCACAGGGTTTTCCATCCTTTTTCATGAGTCTTTTCTTTTCTAAGTTTTGCCTTAGTACAGTCTCAAATGATGTTATACAATTCCTTATACATGTTCTCCATGATGTACGATCACTTGCCATATGTTCCCAATCATATTCACATATGGAGAAGTCATTCAGAGATGATTTACAGATATCTCTATATCGTAGTTTGGGAGCCGTGATAGCTCAGTGGTTAGTGAACTGGACTACCACGGACAAGGAGTAGGGTTCGATCCCAACTGACGACTTCCGGGTTTACCCAGCCTTAAATGGGTACCGGATTTTTTTCTGGGAAAGTAAAGCAGCACGGGCGTAATACTGACCACATTACCCCAAAAATCATGTGCTGAAGGTCTGTAAAATATAGGGTCACTAACACCATATTTCCATATACGCCACTTGGCGTGATGGGGGTACTTTACTTTTTTACTATATCGTAGTTTAGGTCTGCCGATTTGTCTTTTTCCGTGAACTTCCTCATTTCACTTTACCTACTCTGCCTGGGCACGGAATATGGAGTTAGCGCTTTACCCTGTCGCACTATCCCCCTCTCGACTTCGTATCAAGGATTTCCGAAGAAGGGACAAAGTCCATACCTTCGGAATTGAAAGAAGGTGCTGGGGATGCCAGAAAGACAGGTAACGCCGTCTACTGCCAAGGGAAGGACATACTTGGAAACCAACCACTGCTGTGCCTGGCAGTTACCATCGGGAGAAGGGAAGGTCATGGGAGAACACAGAAACAGAGACTGCGGGCAAAGTGGGCTCAACAGCCCTGGGCTCCATGCACTCTGCGAGCCAGCTTGCTGAAGACCGAGTTCCTCCACGGCGAAGGCTTATGGGTAAAATCATGACACACGCATATACGAGTAGTAACCATGCGAGCTCATCGTGTGTCATGTTGTTGTTCTTACCCCTCCATATACGAGTAGTAACCATGCGAGCTCATCGTGTGTCATGATGTTGTTCTTACCCCTCCATATACGAGTATTGACCATGCGACCAGCTCATCGAGTGTCATGATGTTGTTCTTAACCCTCCATATACGAGTAGTGACCATGCGAGCTCATCGTGTGTCATGTTGTTGTTCTTACCCCTCCATATACGAGTAGTAACCATGCGACCAGCTCATCGTGTGTCATGTTGTTGTTCTTACCCCTCCATATACGAGTAGTAACCATGCGACCAGCTCATCGTGTGTCATGATGTTGTTCTTACCCCTCCATATACGAGTATTGACCATGCGACCAGCTCATCGAGTGTCATGATGTTGTTCTTACCCCTCCATATACGAGTATTGACCATGCGACCAGCTCATCGAGTGTCATGATGTTGTTCTTACCCCTCCATATACGAGTATTGACCATGCGACCAGCTCATCGAGTGTCATGATGTTGTTCTTAACCCTCCATATACGAGTAGTGACCATGCTACCAGGTTATCGTGTGTCTTGATGTTGTTCTTACCCCTCCATATACGAGTAGTGACCGTGTGACCCGCTTATCGCGCGTCAAGATGTTGTTCTTAACCCTCCATATACGAGCAGTGACCATGCTACCAGGTTATTGTGTGTCTTGATGTTGTTCTTACCCCTCCATATACGAGCAGTGACCATGCTACCAGGTTATCGTGTGTCTTGATGTTGTTCTTACCCCTCCATATACGAGCAGTGACCATGCTACCAGGTTATCGTGTGTCTTGATGTTGTTCTTACCCCTCCATATACGAGCAGTAACCATGCTACCAGGTTATCGTGTGTCTTGATGTTGTTCTTACCCCTCCATATACGAGCAGTGACCATGCTACCAGGTTATTGTGTGTCTTGATGTTGTTCTTACCCCTCCATATACAAATAGTGACCATGCTACCAGGTTATCGTGTGTCATGATTAGATTTCCTAGATATTTGATATTTAAATTCCTTGTTTTAGTTGTCTGCCGTCCATCGTAATGTTGATTTTCTGTTTCTCTTTTCTACACGATCGACACTGTCTAAGTCCATCCCTATTTGGCTTCATAGTCTCCCCTGAATTCCCATTTCGTGGTCTCATAATCTATTCTCTCGCTAACAGAAACGAGAATGATGACCGCACTACTCAACACACAAGCTACAACAAGTAAAGTCCAACAACTTCATCGACCATCATCATTATGGGCCTAACTTTGGGGGTCTATGGGGCACTCTTGATGACGTCACTACTCAACACACAAGCTACAACAAGTAAAGTCCAACAACTTCATCGACCATCATCATTAAGGGCCTAACTTTGGGGGTCTATGGGGCACTCTTGATGACGTTATTACTCAACACACAAGCTACAACAGATAAAGTCCAACAACTTCATCGACCATCATCATTAAGGGCCTAACTTTGGGGGTCTATGGGGCACTCTTGATGACGTCACTACTCAACACACAAGCTACAACAAGTAAAGTCCAACAACTTCATCGACCATCATCATTATGGGCCTAATTTTTTTGGGGGGAAGGGGGAGTCTATGGGGCACTCTTGATGACGTCTTCACAATGTTTCCCAAACCTTCACGATTAAGACCTACTTTCCTAGACGTGACGAAGTTTAATTCCTATCCTTTCCTTGATGTTTTCATCCCACGGCGTTCTCTGTCTGCCACATCTTGTTTTTCCTGAAACTGCACCCTACAAAAAGGTCTTAGTAAGGTCTCTACAGACCTTGTTTACATCGTCATGATGAGCATGTCTATGTCTGATACACTTGACGGATGTACCGTTTTCTAAATGTCATGGGCGTTTATTGGAAATTAAAGACTTTAGATTTACTTGAACTAAACTGATCATTAACCCCACTCTGAATAGGCCCTACCCATCGATGAAGAAAATTGATTCGACCCTTGACACAATATGGAGGAGTCCATCTGACGTATTAGGTGTGTCAAACCCATCAATTTACATTTGTCTCCTCTACACCAAGCACCAAACCACCCCTCCCCCTTGAGACATCACGTACGTTTCTGCTCAGATCAGAGATGTTGTTTCAAATTTGAAACAATGACCTTGACCTGCACGCTCGGGGGCTGTGTAAAGACTTCATTAGATGCGCAGTTTCGTATTTGACATAACAAAGTTCGCAAAACAGAAAACAAGAACGCAAAAACAAGCCTGTTTATGAATTATACGAAAACTAAAACAACGTTTCTCAGCCAATGTGCTATTAGTTTGGATGAAAGTATTCAAGAGAAGTATAATCACAAAATTCTTTTCTCTACATATCAACCAACTAGCTCATTTGGTAGCTTAAACCAGCCTCTCGCAGTTGCTGGTTTTCATCTAAAAGTGACATTTTAGTTCAAATATTAGAAATTAACTTCACAAAAGTTTGGGTGTATCTCCTGAGCATTTCTACTACACTCCACTCATTTTTAAAATTGATATTTTAAGTGAGTGGTTGGCGTTCTGAGGGAGATCTGGCTAGAGACTGAGATTCTTTTAGACAGGGTTCTGGTGAATGCAATGTTCTGAGGGAGATCTGGCTAGAGACTGAGATTCTTTTAGACAGGGTTCTGGTGAGTGCAACGTTCTGAGGGAGATCTGGCTAGAGACTGAGATTCTTTCAGACAGGGTTCTGGTGAGTGCAACGTTCTGAGGGAGATCTGGCTAGAGACTGAGATTCTTTTAGACAGGGTTCTGGTGAATGCAATGTTCTGAGGGAGATCTGGCTAGAGACTGAGATTCTTTTAGACAGGGTTCTGGTGAATGCAATGTTCTGAGGGAGATCTGGCTAGAGACTGAGATTCTTTTAGACAGGGTTCTGGTGAATGCAATGTTCTGAGGGAGATCTGGCTAGAGACTGAGATTCTTTTAGACAGGGTTCTGGTGAGTGCAACGTTCTGAGGGAGATCTGGCTAGAGACTGAGATTCTTTCAGACAGGGTTCTGGTGAGTGCAACGTTCTGAGGGAGATCTGGCTAGAGACTGAGATTCTTTCAGACTGGATGTGGTGAACGCAACGTTCTGTGTGAGATCTGACTGGAGACTGAGATTCTTTCAGACGGGCTGTGATAAATGCAACATTTTATGGGAGATCTGGCTAGAGACAGAGATTCTTTCAGACGTGTTGTGGTGAATGCAACGTTCTGAGGGAGATCTGGCTAGAGACTGAGATTCTTTCAGACGGGCTGTGATAAATGCAACATTTTATGGAAGATCTAGCTAGAGACTGAGATTCTTTCAGACGTGTTGTGGTGAATGCAACGTTCTGAGGGAGATCTGGCTAGAGACTGAGATTCTTTCAGACGGGCTGTGATAAATGCAACATTTTATGGGAGATCTAGCTAGAGACTGAGATTCTTTCAGACGTGTTGTGGTGAATGCAACGTTCTGAGGGAGATCTGGCTAGAGACTGAGATTCTTTCAGACGTGTTGTGGTGAATGCAACATTTTATAGGAGATCTATCTAGAGACAGAGATTCTTTTAGACGGGTTGTGGTGAATGCAGCGTTGAGAAAAAGACATGCGACCAGATGATGGTGGTGGTTTCAATTTATGACACCGTATACAAAACTTACAATTTTTAAAGTCAATATTTTTACTGGAATAATGACGTCAACAAAAACATGGCAAATCTGAGAGCTTCGGTGGATGTAATATTCCATTTTTATCCACAATTTTTTTTTAAAGATACAGCTTTTTCTAATGACTCTGAATGTGTAATGGATGAATCATGAGTGTGTTATTTTGCTGGAAGTGCACAAATAATCAAATCAACTAAAAGTATCAGTGACACATAACTGTGCTCTCAGCTCCACTCTTGGCCTGACGGTTTACACCACTGCGTCTGACCATCAATGTCGTTTTCTCAATTTGTTTTGACAAATGCCGGCCAATATAAGGGCATTAATTAATCTAAGTACGTCTTGGTAAGGAAAGAGGAACACCGAAGACTACACTACTGGAATAAGGTCGCATGCTCAACCAACCATTGGCAAGTATTGGGTGTCTTAACTTTTACGAGTATCGAGTACGAATACCACTTGATTTTTACGAGTATTGAGTATGAATTTCACACTGCAATAAAAAAAAAAGCCACCAGTCCTAACACAATTCGACTAAACCGCCTACTTGGCCTGCTGCACCAACCGGAAATGTTCATTTTTGTTTGCAGTGTGGTTTCAAATGATTTGTTTTCTGTTTTGGATTTTCGTTTATGGAGACAACCTGAGTCCGGTCGCATTCACCGTACCACAAAATCAACATGTTTTTGGCGCCCGCGCGCTGAGATAGTGCTGCAGGCGATTGGCCGTGGAGTATAGTGGAACGATACCAGGTCCCGGATTTGCCCTGGGATGGGATGTATGTTTTCGACTGCAAATTTGGACCGAGTGTCCCTGCGAAGTGGAGGCCTCAGTTCATTTGGGACAGCGATTATTTTTGTGGCACGCTCACTAAAGTCCACGCGGATTTGGCGCGAACGCATGGAGATTATGCTGTCCTTGATGGCCGTTACGGCGACACGTAAGTATCCATTATGAGCTGTGCTCCATTTGTACAGAGTGCAGCGCGTTCAACAGAACAGCGAGACCGTAAAGGCGCGCCATTTTCACAGAACGCGATACGTTCAATGGAACTGTATAAGCGATCGGGATTGATATTTTGTTAGTTGCTGGAACGGGGGCTGAGCAGATAAGGGAATATCCTAACTGCAGTGAAGCTATTCCGTTCTAAAGTCGAAAGAGTATCGAATATGAACATAATTTAACTTTTACGAATAATTAACTTCACCGCGAGCTAAAATTCCAGTGTCTGTGAAGTGTTTTTCTTTTTTCCAGTGGATAGAAAACTCGGCAGGGAAACTGAAACAGTTGAACGACTAGTCTCTAGACAATTTGGTGCTGACATGTTGTGTTGAAGTTGGATGTGTCGAAAAGCTCAGGTGTTGCAGATTGATGTAAACCATGACACGTCGGAAACTACGCTTACTTAACACCATTTTATGACCTGACGACAAAGGGGAATAATTATCTGGCAAACATAGAAGATGAAGAGGAAACGAATAAGCAAAAGGTCGGTGCAGAGGCATGCTGGCTACGCCATTACTCAAACTGGATGGTTCTGGTTTACTGATCCTGGCTCAAGCCATCAGCTATGAGTCGCTGATAGATCCCAGCTCTGTTCTTGTGAGGCGCTTTGTCTCCATCAGCTATGAGTCGCTGATAGTTTCCAGCTCTGTTGCTGTCAGGCGCCTTTCTTCCATCAGCTATGAGTCGCTGATAGCTTCAAGCTCTGTTGCTGTCGGGCGCCTTGTCTCCATCAGCTATGAGTCGCTGATAGCTTCAAGCTCTGTTGCTGTCAGAGCCTTGTCTCCATCAACTATCAGTCGCTGATAGCTCTGTTGATGTCAGGCGCCTTGTCTCCATCAGCTATGAGTCACTGATAGCTGTGTTGCTGTCAGGTGCCTTGTCTCCATCAACTATCAGTCGCTGATAGCTCTGTTGATGTCAGGCGCCTTGTCTCCATCAGCTATGAATCACTGATAGCTCTGTTGCAGTCAGGTGCCTTGTCTCCATCAGCTATGAATCACTGATAGCTCTGTTGCTGTCAGGCGCCTTGCCTCCAAGAAGTAGGTATCAACATTTTTGGGAGGGTGGAATTAAAAGAAAAGACTAACTGAACACTGAGATAAATGTTGAATTGTGTGACACAGTGGTTCCCAAAGTTTTCGCCACGGTTCCCGGGGGAGCCGACAAACATTGGCAAGAGCGCCACGTGGAGAAAATCGCCGTGTACCTTCTCAGTGGTCATCGTCATCGAGTGCCGTCTCCGCAACGAAGGTTGGCTACCATGGATCGCCATTCTGCTCTGTCTCTTGCTTTGATGGTGAAGGTTGTCATATATTGACTTGTCCATCTTTTGATGTTACTCGTCCATGTTAGTCTTGGTCTGCCTCTGCCTCTTTTACGTTGTATCTTCCCTTCCAATATTACTTTTAGTAGGCTGTTGTGTCTTTTAACGTGTCTCAAAAGTTTCATTTGTCTTGTCTTAATTGTATTTTAAAACTTCATCGTTTGTTATCTTTTCTTTCCATCCAATTCTACATATTCTTCTGTAAATCCACATTTCAAAGGCTTCAATTCTCTGTTCTGTTTTCTTGTCTAATGTCCATGTTCCTGCACAAAAACAGGACTATTGAGAAGATGTAACATTTTGCTATTCTTAGTTTCAACCCTGCTGCTATTTGTTTTGTTGTTAGTATATTTTTCATGGCATTAAAATTAAGTCTCTTCTATAATACATCAGTGGTAAGAAATCATAAAATGACAACATTCACACAAGATTCATACATTGTACTTCATAAACGAGTTTCTACAGCATTGAGTTAACTCCCTCGTTATTTACAGTCTTGCATCCCATCAGGGACCCCAGTAAATTAATGTGTAATGTGAATGCGTGCGCAAGCGTTTCCAAACATGGCGTACTACTTCCAGTTTGTTATATCCTGCGCGCCAAATCAACATCCTCTATACCTAAAGTAGTAGCCACCCAAAAATAAAAGCTAGAATTAAAGCTTTCCCAACTTCGTGAGGGCGCCACCGTTCTATAATCAGATGAGAAAGGGAGCCGCGTGTGCCAGAAGCATGAGAACCGCTGGCTTAACACATTCTGAAGACTAATAATAATAAATGAATATTTAATGAACGAAAACTTCCGAGGCGACAGATCAAGGAATCGTTTTGGGGGGACTAGCATGTTTACAATACTCAGGAAAATCCTCAAATAATCAACAAAAGAAAACACAAAGAAAATAATATGGGATTAGTAGATTTGAACACATACCCCTTGACACAGCTCCTTGTTATGAGAGACCTGCATTACAGCTCATGCCCATCTAAGATAAGCTTCTTTGTGTTTTCTGTTGCTGATTTGTGGATTATTTTTTCTAGTGTTGTAAACATAATGACAATTTTCAAAAAAGAGAAATAAGTGGTATGGTAATAGCTTCACGTAGGTGAGAAACAAAACCATAGTAGAACGACGTCTCGGTCCATCATTTGTCCATCAGTTGTTATCATTTTTGTTTTTGACTTATTTTCCTCTTTTTGAAAGTCTAACATATTATCGCCTGTGTTTATATTTCTGTGTATATTCTTATATATTTTTGTGCTGTGGTTTGTTGTTCCTGCTGAAGGTCTTTTAACCGAAGCGTTGTTCTACTCCTGTTTTGTTTCACGCCTACGTCAAGCTGTCACCATACCAATTTTCCCTCTTTTTAAAATTGTCATTATTATCATCAGCTTTACAGCAGCTTTACATCTTAGTGCCTTTACCCATGTTGTAAATTATACTCCCTTCACCCACCCCCACCCACCAACAAAAATTATTCCTGAACTCATTCTTCTTTATAGTATCTGTCTTTACTCTTTCTATACGGAAAATTGTTATCAAAGCAACGGAAGAGATTTCAGAGACAACAGTTTTCATTTTTTAAAATATGGATGTACATGTTTATATTTATGTAATACATAACAAACTATATATACATTTGTAGAAAATCGAACACGGAATTATATTTCACTAATAAAAAGATAATACAAGATATGTCAAATGAATACTATTTGATGTTGGTTTACACTAATTAGATTGTGAGAGTGACGCACTGTGCGGCTAAACGTACATGGCCGAAATCGACATGGCGTACAGTCCGTCAAAACAAACGGAAAGAGTTAATGTCCTTATTTTGCCCCGGGTATGCTTGATTAAATGTTATTAAAAGTTATGTGTTCTCAACATTACTATATGGTGCAGAAACATGGACATTAGACAAGAAAACAGAACAGAGAATTGAAGCCTTTGAAATGTGGATATATAGAAGAGTATGCAGAATTGGATGGAAGGAAAAGAAAACAAATAATGAAGTTTTAAAACAACTAAAAATGAAAATAGAATTACTTAAACACAATTCAAACAAGACAAATGCGATTTTAGACCATTTTAAAAGACACAACAGCCTACTAAAAATAATCCTGGAGGGGAAAATACAAGATGGCAGAGGCAGACCAAGACTAACATGGACGAGTAACATGGACAATCCAGCCTATGATAACCTGCACCATCAAAGCAAGAGACAGAGCAGAGTGGCGCTCCATGGTAGCCAACCTTCGTTGCGGAGATGGCACTCGATGATGATACTTGATTACAATCCTACATATTGAGTGTTACTTGCTGGTCTACAGGTAAGACGTCATCCTCTAGACAAGACAGTCCTGGGTTCGATTCCCACTACAGGCGCTTGGAAAATGTAAACAAAAAAAATAATAAAAATAAAAATCGAATCCGTGGTTTCCTCACGACTTCACCCTCCCCTGGTCTCACCTTTGTAACATCCGACGTCTAGCCTTCTCGATAAACGGCGAAAAACAGGAGGCTCCGTGTGCATTCTGCGCACGTTAAAGAACTTGGCAGTTGGAAATCGAAGAGAGTGAGGTAAGAAATATTGCTGCTAGCCGGGGAAAAAATTAATAGGTAAAAGTTGTCATAAAACGTTAAAACTTTGAACGATAAAAATTAGAGTACATCTGAAGTGGGAGAACATCTGCCTATATGGCGAAGGACACCTGAGCACACGGTTGCCCGTTTTTTTTTTTCCTTCGCCAGCTTTTTACCTCTGACGAAGTCCCTAGAGACTAAGAACTGAATTTTGCGTGTTAATCCATTTTTCCCTGGCAGCCGTGTGCACAGGGGGCCCTCGCCGCACAGACTCCGACCACGGATGCACTCATATTTTTCTCCGTCGATGAGTAATTGATGTTTCAAGCCGGGCCTCGCTGCTGAGGCCAGGGGTGGTTGCCGCAGAGAGAAATCATAAATAAAAATTCCAAACCGTGTAGCCGGGATTTGAAACCGTAACCTCTCTATTTCGAGGCCGACGTCTTGCCTCGAGACTAAAGTCCACCGGTTGCCGGTTTGAAAAATAGTAAACCGTTATGTTCATGTAAGATTCAGTCCCTCTGGATTTGGCTAGAGATATAAAACTGGCGATAGCAAACAAACAACAAATGTTACTTACTTTCTCCTAATCATTAATGTTCAAACGCAATTTATAATCCCCAGGCACGTCGAGACCAATTCGCCCTTGGTGACAAGTCCAGGTCATCGTCCACATCAACAGATGGCGAGCTCGACCCAGACCACAACTTCCTGGTTGCTATGGACTCACGAGAACGGGTATGCTTTGAACACAAATTAGCTGACCACTCAGAGCTGTCAATACGACCTAGACTAAGTGAGGTTTCTGTCAGAAACCGAGACATCTACTGGAAGACCCATCGGGTATAATTTTAAGCTCACGAGGCTTCTCATATACCAGGTGTTTTGTGCACTAGCTTCCAAACACGATTAAATTATGGCTTCAGTCTGGCACTTGTATATTCAAGACCTGCGTATTTATAATCCTTGCACAATTGTATTCTTCTATAATACTCATATTTTTATTATTACGTTATAGAACTATTTTCACTCTTATTGTATTATACCTATGGAGGCGAAACATGGACAGTGAGCAAACTAATGAAAAGACGATAAGAGACCGCATAGATGGGATTTCTCAGAGGAATATTTAGAGCTACCTGGATAGCTAAAACCAACAAAGGACATTCTCCAAGAGGCCAACACAAAAAGAGAGTCCCTTAAGGAAACAAGAAAGAATCAATCGACATTTTTGGGGCACATTGTGAGAAGAGAAAAGTTGGAATACTTTGTTACAACTGGTAATATACAGGGAAAGAGAGATCGGGGACGACAAAAAGATAAGATACTAGATAGCTTGGTGTCATTGCATGGAGAACAACAGAATTGCACTGTGGCTAGAAGATTGTGGAAGGACATGATCGCCTACACCAACCGGAATGACACATGATGATTATATTTTAAAGCTTCTATTCTCATTATTTATTATGCTGTAATGCTTATACATGTATTTTAATTTTATTTCTTCATTAAGTTTAATGATCATTTCTTCATTCTTATATTTTCACTCTATTTTCCTATGCCGACACTTTATTTAGCATGATGTTTGTCACTATGTGAGTGAACTACGCTCTAACCTGCATGATATATAGCGTGGCGACAGCACCGGGCATGTGGCATTTACTCTCAGTCCCTCTGTACACTCACAGCGGATGCCAAAAATAGAGATAATACAATAGATAGTTTCTATTTCATGTAAGATTATATCTCATTTTTCTTCTAAAAATTGGAGGCTATGCTGGCACTAAGAGAAGTGGGATATTGTTTTTATAGAATTAGTCATTAACGAATTTTAGAGAATTAGTCATTAACGAATTTTAGAGAATTAGTCATTATATCCAAACATTTCTATGCCAGCTAAACAACAAAGGATAAATAGCATTTTCATACCAACTTTGTGTTATGAAAGTCAAACATGGACTCTTTCTAAATCACATTTAAGAAAGATCAATACATGTGAGATGCGATGCTTGAGAAAAGTAACAAACAACACAAGAAGAGATAGAATACCAAATGAAACCATAAGAAAAATAGTAGGAACAAAACCCTGCCAAGAATATATAGAACAACAACTTAAATGGGTGATCCTCACCAATCACCATCAAGGACGTTCTTCTCGAGAATGCATGGAAAAGAACCAAGAGGAAGACCTCGAAGAAGATGGATAGATGCAGTGATAGAGACATGTAACAACAAAGGAAAATCACTAATTCAAACAGTTCGAGAACGACAAATGATATAAGCCACGACACCTCTTCGGTATCAGTGAAAAGAGAAATGAAGAAGAAAATGAGTCATTAACGAAGTATTAAATGGAGTAGAATTCTTATTTGGGATACTTTTTTTAGTTACTGGAACAATAAGAGGAGTGAAATACAGAATTTAGAGAAGAGAAAAACATATAATGTTGGGGGGGGGGGGGGTGCACAGTAATAAAAGTAGTAGTATTGGTAGCACGTCATAGCTCATGTTGGCCTTATCAACCATACCTTTATTGTAACAAACACTTCGCAAATCCTATTGCTGTATTATAGTGCTTTTCAAAACTCGTGCCTTCAAACGTTGTCTAATGTCTTGAAAATTCCCGGTAGATAATCATGAATTTTTGCACGCGGTCTTAAATTTTCCATAAACTATATGGGACAATGGAATCACTTAAACAGACAGCTGACTTATGAGAGAGTCTGGAATCCTACTCTGACTGAGTCGTGATCGCAGAGAGAGAGAGAGAGAGAGAGAGAGAGAGAGAGAGAGAGAGAGAGAGAAGTGTCCATGAAGATATAATTTAAAATAACGCGAGTTATACGGTTTCCAGACATCAGTAACTTTCTTTGATCTTTATCAGCTTAGTAATTATTGAGTCAAATACAAATACATGTTACAGTAATTGAATAATTTGATAAGCCATAGGCGTGTCATCAAAGTTTTATTTGGGGAAACTCCTACAAATTGAAGAACCGAGTAAGTGAATAAATACTAAAATAGAAAGTACAGTGATTGCTTCATGTGCAAAAATTGTTTGTTTAGCAAAACTATAGTTGGTTATATATTGAACTCAAAACCTCTGGGTTGTTTGGGTTAACCCTTTAAAGGACATGTTTTACCATTCTAAGTCAACATAATGGCAAGAAAGTTTATTTAGCGGCGAACTTATTTCAGAGTTAGGATTTGTTATTCATAGTCAGTGTTTCTAACAGATCGGTTACTGCTTTCGGCTGAACAAACCATAAGCCATCATTTTTCCAGTATTGCTTTTCCCCACGTAAGACATGGCCCTCACATTTTGTACAGTGATCTTTGTTTATCCTGAAACGGCGCCATTTGTAAATGGCATAATATGGTATCATTTGAAGGTTTTATTCTCAGCTGTTACTTCTCTTTTGCCCAAACTAGTTGGTTTGGATTTAAGTGTGAATAGTAAGGTGGTAGTCTCAAACATCTATGACTATGCTCCTGTATTAACTTTTGTCTTTATGAAATATCTTTGTTCGTTGTGTCTGCTTTACAATGGAAAACAATTCAGGTTTCAGGCACATGTAAATGGGATGTGTAAGTCACATCTTTATTTCATCTTCTGTACTCAATGATGTCTGGACTTTGTATTCACTTGAACTACGTTGTGATGTGATGATTGACATGAGCAGACAAGAGGGCCATTCTAACGTCGGGAGAACAGTTTTCTCAATCTACTCTCTAAATATGTAGTCGTTCATCTCGAAGTGATAGTCCTGATTGTGTGTTGACTTTAAAACAAAAATGAGTTCAACATTCTGCAACAACCTTTTATGTCTGCTACCTACATGTGCAACTATCAAGCCCTGCCCTTTGTTGCTAAGCACCGATCTTTTAATACTTCCATGTGATAACTGTTATTCTTTTTCACTTGTGTAATGAGCATTGACCCGCGTTTCATCTATATATGGCCCTTTTCGTCTTGTCAGACAGTCTAGTGGAGGCTATTGTGTATATGGCCCTTTTCATCTTGTCAGACGGTCTAGTGGAGGCTATTGTGTATATGGCCCTTTTCGTCTTGTCAGACGGTCTAGTGGAGGCTATTGTGTATATGGCCCTTTTCGTCTTGTCAGACGGTCTAGTGGAGGCTATTGTGTATATGGCCCTTTTCATCTTGTCAGACGGTCTAGTGGAGGCTATTGTGCATATGACCCTTTTCGTCTTGTCAGACGGTCTAGTGGAGGCTATTGTGCATATGACCCTTTTCGTCTTGTCAGACGGTCTAGTGGAGGCTATTGTGTATATGGCCCTTTTGGTCTTGTCAGACGGTCTAGTGGAGGCTATTGTGCATATGACCCTTTTCGTCTTGTCAGACGGTCTAGTGGAGGCTATTGTGTATATGGCCCTTTTGGTCTTGTCAGACGGTCTAGTGGAGGCTATTGTATATATGGCCCTTTTCATCTTGTCAGACGGTCTAGTGGAGGCTATTGTGCATATGGCCCTTTTCATCTTGTCAGACGGTCTAGTGGAGGCTATTGTGTATATGGCCCTTTTCGTCTTGTCAGACGGTCTAGTGGAGGCTATTGTGTATATGGCCCTTTTCATCTTGTCAGACGGTCTAGTGGAGGCTATTGTGCATATGACCCTTTTCGTCTTGTCAGACGGTCTAGTGGAGGCTATTGTGCATATGACCCTTTTCGTCTTGTCAGACGGTCTAGTGGAGGCTATTGTGTATATGGCCCTTTTGGTCTTGTCAGACGGTCTAGTGGAGGCTATTGTATATATGGCCCTTTTGGTCTTGTCAGACGGTCTAGTGGAGGTTATTGTGTATTATTTTGAGGTTTTGTTTTTGTCGAACAGCTTCTCTCGTGGCTAATTCTACCAATGTTTGACAAACAAACACGGTCACAGAATGAAAACGTCAGGCCCACTGGTCCACAGGGTTTTCTATCCTTTTTCATGAGTCTTTTCTCTTCTAAGTTTTGCCTTAGCACAGTCTCAAATGATGTTATACCGTTCCGTATACATGCTCTCCATGATGTGCGATCACTTGCTAGATGTTCCCAGTCATATTGACATATGGAGAAGTCATTCAGAGATGATTTACAGATATCTCTATATCGTAGTTTAGGTCTGCCAATTTGTCTTTTTCCGTGTATTAGTTCACCATATAGTATTTGCCTGGGGATGCGCTTTTCTTCCATTCCCTGGACATGCCCCAGCCATCTTAGCCTTCGACTTCTGAGCATCGACATGATTGTTGGGGTCTTAGCACGTTGCAGGACAGTTAAGTTGGTTATTTTGTCCTGCCATTTGATGTGCATTATTCTGCGGAGACATCGCATGTAGAAGACATTTAGTCTTTTTACCTGGTTTGAATATGTTGTCCAGGTTTTTCAGATCCGTATAATAGTGTGCTAAGCACACAAGTTTGATATATTAAGAGTTTGGTCTTCAGTATTTCATCTAAATATACAATATCATAACCGTTTTTAAACATGACCTCACGCAAATATTTGCTTCTCACAGCTACTAGGTGTGGCTTCTCACAGCTACTAAATGTGGCTTCTACTAGATGTGGCTTCTTACAGCTACTAGATGTGGCTTCTCACAGCTACTAGATGTGGCTTCACACAGCTACTAGATGTGACTTCTCCCAGCTAAAAGATGTGGCTTCTTACAGCTACTAGATGTGGCTTCTCCCAGCTAAAAGATGTGGCTTCTCACAGCTACTAGATGTGGCTTCTCCCAGCTAAAAGATGTGGCTTCTCACAGCTAATCGATGTGGCTTCTCCCAGCTACTAGATGTGGCTTCTCCCAGCTACTAGATGTGGCTTCTCCCAGCTGCTAGATGTGGCTTCTCCCAGCTACTGGATGTGGCTTCTCCCAGCTACTAGATGTGGCTTCTCCCAGCTACTAGATGTGGCTTCTCCCAGCTACTAGATGTGGCTTCTCCCAGCTACTAGATGTGGCTTCTCCCAGCTACTAGATGTGGTTTCTCCCAGCTACTAGATGTGGCTTCTCCCAGCTACTAGATGTGGCTTCTCCCAGCTACTAGATGTGGCTTCTCCCAGCTACTAGATGTGGTTTCTCCCAGCTACTAGATGTGGGTTCTCCCAGCTACTAGATGTGGCTTCTCACAGCTACTAGATGTGGCTTCTCCCAGCTACTAGATGTGGCTTCTCCCAGCTACTAGATGTGGTTTCTCCCAGCTACTAGATGTGGCTTCTCCCAGCTACTAGATGTGACTTCTCACAGCTACTAGATGTGGTTTCTCCCAGCTACTAGATGTGGGTTCTCCCAGCTACTAGATGTGGCTTCTCACAGCTACTAGATGTGGTTTCTTCCCGCTACTAGATGTGGCTTCTCACAGCTACTAGATGTTGCTTCTCCCAGATACTAGATGTTGCTTCTCCCAGCTACTAGATGTGGCTTCTCCCAGCTACTAGATGTGGCTTCTCACAGCTACTAGATGTGGTTTCTCCCCGCTACTAGATGTGGCTTCTCACATCTACTAGATGTTGCTTCTCCCAGCTACTAGATGTGGCTTCTCACATCTACTAGATGTTGCTTCTCCCAGCTACTAGATGTTGCTTCTCCCAGCTACTAGATGTGGCTTCTCACATCTACTAGATGTTGCTTCTCCAGCTACTAGATGTTGCTTCTCCCAGCTACTAGATGTGGCTTCTCCCAGCTACTAGATGTTGCTTCTCCCAGCTACTAGATGTTGCTTCTCCCAGCTACTAGATGTTGCTTCTCACAGCTACTAGATGTGGCTTCACACAGCTACTAGATGTGGCTTCACACAGCTACTAGATGTGGCTTCACACAGCTACTAGATGTGGCTTCACACAGCTACTAGATGTGGCTTCACACAGCTACTAGATGTTGCTTCTCCCAGCTACTAGATGTGGCTTCACATAGCTACTAGATGTTGCTTCTCACAGCTACTAGATGTGGCTTCACACAGCTACTAGATGTGGCTTCTCACATCTACTAGATGTTGCTTCTCCCAGCTACTAGATGTGGCTTCACACAGCTACTAGATGTGGTTTCTCCCAGCTACTAGATGTTGCTTCTCACAGCTACTAGATGTGGCTTCTCACAGCTACTAGATGTGGCTTCTCACAGCTACTAGATGTGGCTTCTACTAGATGTGGCTTCTCACAGCTACTAGATGTTGCTTCTCACAGCTACTAGATGTGGCTTCTACTAGATGTGGCTTCTCACAGTTACTAGATGTGGCTTCTCACAGCTACTAGATGTGGCTTCTCACAGCTACTAGATGTGGCTACTCACAGCTACTAGATGTGGCTACTCATAGCTACTAGATGTTGCTTCTCACAGCTACTAGATGTGGCTTCACACAGCTACTAGATGTGGCTTCTCACAGCTACTAGATGTGGCTTCTACTAGATGTGGCTTCTCACAGCTACTAGATGTGGCTTCTACTAGATGTGGCTTCTCACAGCAACTAGATGTGGCTTCTCACAGCTACTAGATGTGGCTTCTCACAGCTACTAGATGTGGCTACTCACAGCTACTAGATGTGGCTACTCATAGCTACTAGATGTTGCTTCTCACAGCTACTAGATGTGGCTTCACACAGCTACTAGATGTGGCTTCTCACAGCTACTAGATGTGGCTTCTACTAGATGTGGCTTCTCACAGCTACTAGATGTGGCTTCTCACAGCTACTAGATGTGGCTTCTACTAGATGTGGCTTCTCACAGCTACTAGATGTTGCTTCTCACAGCTACTAGATGTTGCTTCTACTAGATGTTGCTTCTCACAGCTACTAGATGTGGCTTCTACTAGATGTGGCTTCTCACAGCTACTAGATGTGGCTTCTCACAGCTACTAGATGTGGCTTCTCACAGCTACTAGATGTTGCTTCTCACAGCTACTAGATGTGGCTTCTCACAGCTACTAGATGTGGCTTCTCACAGCTACTAGATGTGGCTTCTCACAGCTACTAGATGTGGCTTCTACTAGATGTGGCTTCTCACAGCTACTAGATGTTGCTTCTCACAGCTACTAGATGTGGCTTCTACTAGATGTGGCTTCTCACAGAAACTAGATGTGGCTTCTCACAGCTACTAGATGTGGCTTCTCACAGCTACTAGATGTGGCTACTCACAGCTACTAGATGTGGCTACTCATAGCTACTAGATGTTGCTTCTCACAGCTACTAGATGTGGCTTCACACAGCTACTAGATGTGGCTTCTCACAGCTACTAGATGTGGCTTCTACTAGATGTGGCTTCTCACAGCTACTAGATGTGGCTTCTACTAGATGTGGCTTCTCACAGCTACTAGATGTTGCTTCTCACAGCTACTAGATGTTGCTTCTACTAGATGTTGCTTCTCACAGCTACTAGATGTGGCTTCTACTAGATGTGGCTTCTCACAGCTACTAGATGTGGCTACTCATAGTAGAACACACAGGCAATTTCCTCTAATTTAAAACTGTGACGCTTTACCTCCACACGATTTACAAGAGAAATGCATGCAAAGTACGTTTTTTGTTTTGTATCAGTTAACTTGCGATGTTGGCGAGCAGAATTTTGTTAACATTCTGTTAATTTCACTTCACTACTAAAAGTAGTAGCTGCTTCTTCTTCTTCTTTCCTTCCTCATCTGTCTTTCAGCGTCGAGGGGAGATATAATTTGCGGTCTTTTGCTCTTCTGTTCGCCTCTGCTGCTGTTATGATTCCTAGTGCTTCTAATATTCCATCGACCCATCTTTTTCGTGGTCGACCCTTGGGTCTGGTGTTCTCACAACGTTTGTTGAAGGCTCGTTGTGTTGTGTTTTGTTCTTTCTGCTTTGTCACGTGGCCAAACCATTTTATCTGTTGTTTCTTTATATATTCTATGGCGGGGGCTATTCCTAGCTTTTTTCTCAGTTCTTCATTTCTGATCTTATCTCTCAGACTGTTTCCTGTCATTCGTCTAATACATTTCATCTCTGTAGAGGTTATTTTCTTATTGTTCTTGCATCTAGGGTCCAGGTCTGGCATTGGTAGCACAACGTTGGGATGAAGATTGTATTGTATAGTGCTCGTTTTGCCTCCAGAGTTATTTCCTTGTTGGACAATAGTGGCGATAACTGTCCAGTGATTTGACAAGCTTTGTTACATCTTGATTCTATCTCTGCTGTTTGAGAATTATCGTTTATCATTAGACATCCTAGGTATTTGAATTCCTCTACTTGTTTTAGGTGTCTGCCTTCTATAGTTATGTTGATGTTCTGTTTATTTTTGGCGACATTCATGACTTCTGTTTTGTTGATGTTGATTTTCATGTTGTATTTTGTGCCTGAGCTGTTGAGTTTGTTTAAGTGTTCTTGTAGGTCTTCTATTGTTTCATGTATTAGTGCCTGATCGTCTGCAAATAAAAGCTCGTTGATCTCCTCTGTCTCTGATGGGTTGGCTAGCTTGCATATATGGTCCATGTATGTAATAAACAGTAGCGATCACTGCAATATGTGCCATTTTGGCACGCAAGATTTCTGTTTATGAGATTGTGGTTCTGCCCTATGTGCCGTCTTTGGCTCGAAAGGACAATAGATAGATAGATAGATAGATAGATAGATAGATAGATAGATAGATAGATAGATAGATAGATAGATAGATAGATAGATAGATAGATAGATAGATAGATAGATAGATAGATAGATAGATAGATTAGATTAGATTAGATTAGATAGACTAGACTAGACTAGACTAGACTAGACTAGACTAGACTAGACTAGACTAGACTAGACTAGACTAGACTAGACTAGACTAGACTAGACTAGACTAGACTAGACTAGACTAGACTAGACTAGACTAGACTAGACTAGACTAGACTAGACTAGACTAGACTAGACTAGACTAGACTAGACTAGACTAGACTAGACTAGACTAGACTAGACTAGACTAGACTAGACTAGACTAGACTAGACTAGACTAGACTAGACTAGACTAGACTAGACTAGACTAGACTAGACTAGACTAGACTAGACTAGACTAGACTAGACTAGACTAGACTAGACTAGACTAGACTAGACTAGACTAGACTAGACTAGACTAGACTAGACTAGACTAGACTAGACTAGACTAGACTAGACTAGACTAGACTAGACTAGACTAGACTAGACTAGACTAGACTAGACTAGACTAGACTAGACTAGACTAGACTAGACTAGACTAGACTAGACTAGACTAGACTAGACTAGACTAGACTAGACTAGACTAGACTAGACTAGACTAGACTAGACTAGACTAGACTAGACTAGACTAGACTAGACTAGACTAGACTAGACTAGACTAGACTAGACTAGACTAGACTAGACTAGACTAGACTAGACTAGACTAGACTAGACTAGACTAGACTAGACTAGACTAGACTAGACTAGACTAGACTAGACTAGACTAGACTAGACTAGACTAGACTAGACTAGACTAGACTAGACTAGACTAGACTAGACTAGACTAGACTAGACTAGATTAGATTAGATTAGATTAGATTAGATTAGATTAGATAGACTAAAAGTACATGTATCTATCTAGTAGTAACGCGAAAAACACAACATAAAAGCCATCAGTTTGTTGCCAATTACTTTAAAAAAAAAATAATTTCCTTTTTAATGACAATAAACAGTTTACATACAAAATGTCAACACAAAAAAGAGAAAGGATAATATATTATAGCATTTTGATGAGGGACACGAGTTTTGAAACGAACAATAAAGTTGGCCTTATTGTAATTAGACACTTCAACCATCTCATTTTTCTAAGTCACTTTACCTCATTGACATCCTCATTGTAACAAACACTTCACTGACATCCTTATCGTAACAAACACTTCACTGATATCCTTATTGTAACAAACACTTCACTGATATCCTCATTGTAACAAACACTACAGAGCTTTTATTGATATCAGAAAATAGCATGACTTCAACGATGGTAAATATTTCTCACAGTGTATATTATCTCTACGTTGCACAACATACAATGGGAGTCATCAAGCTCGCGTCCTGTTCGCGACTCTAAACGGTCTAGATGTAAAGTTTATATCTGAAGTAGAAGAAACAGAAGAGAAAGAAAAAAGAAGAAGAAGAACAACAAGGAAAATAACAGGTGGGGGAGGAGAGAAAAAGAAGAAGAACAACAACAAGGAAAATAACAGGTGGGGGAGGAGAGAAAAAGGAGAAGAACAACAACAAGGAAAATAACAGGTGGGGGAGGAGAGAAAAAGGAGAAGAACAACAAGGAAAATAACAGGTGGGGGAGGAGAGAAAAAGGAGAAGAAC
The DNA here is from genome assembly GCA_032433765.1 of Megaustenia siamemsis. Classification (NCBI taxonomy): domain Eukaryota; kingdom Metazoa; phylum Mollusca; class Gastropoda; order Stylommatophora; family Ariophantidae; genus Megaustenia; species Megaustenia siamemsis. The sequence goes on from JAVIAB010000059.1 coordinate 71,005,710, forward strand.
AACAACAAGGAAAATAACAGGTGGGGGAGGAGAGAAAAAGGAGAAGAACAACAACAAGGAAAATAACAGGTGGGGGAGGAGAGAAAAAGAAGAAGAACAACAACAAGGAAAATAACAGGTGGGGGAGGAGAGAAAAAGGAGAAGAACAACAACAAGGAAAATAACAGGTGGGGGAGGAGAGAAAAAGGAGAAGAACAACAAGGAAAATAACAGGTGGGGGAGGAGAGAAAAAGGAGAAGAACAACAACAAGGAAAATAACAGGTGGAGGAGGAGAGAAAAAGAAGAAGAACAACAACAAGGAAAATAACAGGTGGAGGAGGAGAGAAAAAGAAGAAGAACAACAACAAGGAAAATAACAGGTGGGGGAGGAGAGAAAAAGGAGAAGAACAACAACAAGGAAAATAACAGGTGGGGGAGGAGAGAAAAGGGAGAAGAACAACAACAAGGAAAATAACAGGTGGGGGAGGAGAGAAAAAGGAGAAGAACAACAACAAGGAAAATAACAGGTGGGGGAGGAGAGAAAAAGAAGAAGAACAACAACAAGGAAAATAACAGGTGGGGGAGGAGAGAAAAAGAACAACAACGAGGAAAATAACAGGTGGGGGAGGAGAGAAAAAGAAGAAGAACAACAAGGAAAATAACAGGTGGGGGAGGAGAGAAAAAGAAGAACAACAACAAGGAAAATAACAGGTGGGGGAGGAGAGAAAAAGAAGAACAACAACGAGGAAAATAACAGGTGGGGGAGGAGAGAAAAAGAAGAAGAACAACAACAAGGAAAATAACAGGTGGGGGAGGAGAGAAAAAGAAGAAGAACAACAAGGAAAATAACAGGTGGGGGAGGAGAGAAAAAGAAGAAGAACAACAAGGAAAATAACAGGTGGGGGAGGAGAGAAAAAGAAGAACAACAACAAGGAAAATAACAGGTGGGGGAGGAGAGAAAAAGAAGAACAACAACGAGGAAAATAACAGGTGGGGGAGGAGAGAAAAAGGAGAAGAACAACAAGGAAAATAACAGGTGGAGGAGGAGAGAAAAAGAAGAACAACAACAAGGAAAATAACAGGTGGGGGAGGAGAGAAAAAGAAGAACAACAACAAGGAAAATAACAGGTGGGGGAGGAGAGAAAAAGAAGAAGAACAACAACAAGGAAAATAACAGGTGGGGGAGGAGAGAAAAAGAAGAACAACAACAAGGAAAATAACAGGTGGGGGAGGAGAGAAAAAGAAGAACAACAACGAGGAAAATAACAGGTGGTGGAGGAGAGAAAAAGGAGAAGAACAACAAGGAAAATAACAGGTGGAGGAGGAGAGAAAAAGAACAAGTAGTAGAAGAAGAAAAAGGGCAGAAGGAGAAGAAGAAGTAGAAGAAAAAGAAAATTATAACGAAGATGAGGAAGAAGTAGAAAATTATGAAGAAGAAAAATAGAGCCAGAGGAAGAGAAGAGTTATTGAGTTATTATTTGCGGGTCATCATCATTGCACTCCGAACACGTCCATAGGTGCTCAGATCCCCTCCTCAGCAATTCCCGCAGTGTCCAGCGTCTGACGACTCCAGTTCTGTGTTGGTTGATAAGTCTTCTTACACGGCCACTAAGTTTCTCATTTCTGGCTGTGCCCATCTTAACTCTCATCTCTATCAACCGAAGAAGTGACGTGGATATGTTGGAGGAGAAGAGCTAAGGATGAGGAGCAGAAGAAGAATATAACGAGCAGAAAATATAAGAAGAGGAAGAAGGAGAAGAAGACGAAAAGGAGCAGGAGAAGAAGATTATGAAGTATTAAAAGAACAGAAGAAGAAAAGAAGAAGATGTTATCTCCTCTCACGAAGACAGAGACAAAAACTGCGTCAAGATTTGTAAATGTGAGAGAATGTTATCAATCAAAGGACACAAAATACATAGTGTGTAAACAAGAAGAGTGTTGAGAATACCATGGACGGATATCAAGGGTAAAGAGGACGTTCTGGAAGAGACCAGAGCATAGTGAATACCTTATGTTTTATAAAAATCAGAATTGTGGATCATGTTATGAGAAGAGAAAAGCTGGAACATAATGTAATGATTAGACAAATTTATGGATGAAAAGTCAAGAGGAGGAGGACTTCCGGTTAATATGGCGGATAGGTGGCAGGAACCGTTGAGGCCCTGACTGAAAAGTTTTCCTTGTTGCAGTTCCCTCATATTCCAAGTTCGACTTGCTTCCGGAACTTCTGAGTTTAGTGCTTTATGCACACCGTGAGCTGTGTATTTCAACCAGATCGTGCTTCGATATTCCGATTGTTTACAATGAAAGATGATATCGTTTGGCTAAGGACAGTTTGGCTGCGTTCAATTTCGGTGCTGTTACGCCTTATCTCTTTTGACGTGTATTGTAGCTGCTATGATGGGGACTGCAGCTTCCTTTCTTTGCTTGGATCCTTCAGTACGATGAGATGTTAATTCGGATGATTCCACTGGCACGGTCGGTTGAGCGATTATGGATTTTAATTAATTTGCTGTGATACCGGGGCCTTTGACTAACTACAGATACTACTATAACTACAAGTTCGATAACTACAGATACTACTACAACTACAAGTTCGATAACTACAGATACTACTACAACTACAAGTTCGATAACTACAGATATTACTACAACTACAGGTTCGATAACTACAGATACAACTACAAGTCAGGAGGAGTAGCAGAGACACCAGACAGTTGACTTGATTGGAACAGTTTTGTAGAAAGTCAACAACATTATTCATAAACAGCTGCAGGTATAGACTCTGAACTCGTACACCGTATGAAAGATGGCCGCATACCGAAAGATATACTCTACGGGCAACTAGCAGATGGTAAAAGAACTAGGGGGCGCCCAAAACTTCGATTTGTAGATGTTTGTAAACGTGACATGAAGACTCTGAACATAAACCCTGAAGCCTGGGAAGACATAGCTGCAGACCGCAATCTCTGGAAACACACTCTAAAGGTTCGCCTCAAACAAGAAGCAGACAGATTCATATAGAAAGAGAATCATCATCATCATCGAGCGCCTTCTCCACAACGAAGGTTGGCTACCATGGATCACCATTCTACTCTGTTTCTCGCTCTGATGGTGCAGGCTGACATAGATTGACTTGTCCATCTTTTGATGTTACTCGTCCATGTTAGTCTTGGTCTGCCTCTGCCTCTTTTACCTTGTATTTTCCCTTCCAATATTACTTTTAGTAGGCTGTTGTGTCTTTTAACATGCCCCAAAAATTTCATTTGTCTTGTCTTAATTGTATTTAGTAGTTCTCTTTTTATTTTCAGTTTTAAAACTTCATCGTTTGTTTTCTTGTCTTTCCATCCAATTCTACCTATTCTTCTATAGAGAAAGAGAATACACGACGAAAGAAAAGAAAAAATAACATTTCTAGGGGCACTGAAAAATCCATAGTCAACTATGACTGACGGGGGCTACTACTAATGTATGTATAGAGAGTGCGAGGAGACATGACCAGCAGGCCTGGTGGTCGATGACAATCATGATAATGAAGTTGCAAAACTCAGCCAAGAATATATTACATTTTGCCGTTATAAAGAAAGAAAAAGCACACATCCACATATTCACATGCGCAATCAGGGGCCAATGTTCCCACTCTTTGTTACTACTTCCTTCAATTCTTTTCTCTATTTGTGAAAGTTGGAATGAATTTGACCGAGCGAGCTACGATTTCTTTATCACCATGGCAACTCCAATTGTAACAACGAGCACTACTAAAAAAAAACAAAAAAACACACATGTTACTTGACTTGCTAAAGGACCAGCAGGGCAGAAAGAAAAACAAAAAGTGTGGACTAAATGCACGAAACTTTTAAGGATTTATTTACATTCTGTAAACTAAATATAGACAGCATTGTCGCTTGCATGCGTTGATCAATAACCAAGATTTAGCAATATATATGACTAAATGGGGGATAACCGTTGGTTACCTTCCCTGAATTAAGTTTTTTTTGCAATTATCGTCACACACACAAACATTGTAAACTTTCTCACAATGAAAGTAAATAAATTATTATCTGTTTTCCTCAACATATTCTATTTTCATTTACTTTATGAATATTTTTTATTTTTTTATGAATTCAAAGATATCCGACACAAAAATAGAAATCAGAAAGTCAGCAGGAGTTAGGCCATTTTGAGAAGTTAGATCAATCTGTATAATGCTCTTCTCCCCCGCCCTCATACCACTTACCCATATTTCCATACATTGCAATTATATTACATATTATTCACAAACCTGATATATGTATACTATCTATTATAAAATTAACATATTTCTAGATACCATCAAGGTGTTTTCTGACAACCATCCATATCAGATTTCGTTTTTCGCAATTTTACTTGTGAGAATAGTTCGTACTTGTTCGTATATCTCAAACTTCGACTATTTGTTACAATATTAACACATCTTTAGTATTCACAAATGGAGTTTATAAAGGACAGGACAGTAATGGTACCTAATTTCATGATTAGCAGTTTCACCTACCATACGGTTTATGGCTATTGTTACAGAATGAAAGAAAAATCTGAGGAAAACAAACACAACAAAGCACAAGAGCTGCAATTATAGATATTTGGAGAATAGAAAGAATCCTTTTATTAATAATAATGACATTTTAAAAAAGTTAATAATTTTTTAAAATAAATTTATGAACATATTAATTCATTCCCTGCTATGTATGGGAATATGGTGTTAGTGCCCATATATTCTTATGACTCATTCATTCTATATATTCTATATGTCTATATATTCTATATATTCTATATATTCTATATATCTATATAGATTCTATATATTCTCAATGGATGGAAAGAAAAGAAAACAAACGATGAAGTTTTAAAACAACTGAAAATAAAAAGAGAACTACTAAATACAATTAAGACAAGACAAATGAAATTTTTGGGGCATGTTAAAAGACACAACAGCCTACTAAAAGTAATATTGGAATGGAAAATACAAGGTAAAAGAGGCAGAGGCAGACCAAGCTAACATGGACGAGTAACTTCAAAAGATGTACAAGTCAATCTATAACAGCCTGCACCATCAAAGCAAGAAACAGAGTAGAATGGCAATCCATGGTAGCCAACCTTCGTTGCGGAGAAGGCACTCGATGATGATGATGATTCTTATGACCATCAACATATTAATGAGGGTTATGTTTAGATCACGCCATATGGTTATATTTTCTTAGATCATTTTTTATAATATATAAATAATATGAATGAAATGAATGTTTCTTTATCTTGCACTGAAATGTTTATTACCTACACACAAAATATAACATGCACCTTACATTTTCAAAGTCACTTATTGATTGTTTAATTATTTAATAACACATATAGTATTATGTTATGTTATTTTATATTATTATTGCTTCGTGATTGTTTCATTTTGGGCTAAATAAAGATGAGTCATACATTGTGACTGTGTGTTACCGGGGCCTCATTATGTAGGAAGTAAAGAATAGTGACACTGTGACCTTCCAGGCATGTCGTAAGAGGCAACTAAGGAGATTGATCGATGGCTTGACAAGCTGTCATTGTAAAAAGTATTGTTATGGAAACAGAACCTAGATTTTAGAGCAGTGATCTCTGCAATATCTGCCACTTTGGCACGCAAGGTTTCTGTTTTTGAGATTGTGGTTCTGCCCTATGTGCCGTTTTCGGCTCGAAAGGACAGTAGATAGATAGATAGATAGATAGATAGATAGATAGATAGATAGATAGATAGATAGATAGATAGATAGAGATAGATAGATAGATAGATAGATAGATGGATGGATGGATGGATGGATGGATGGATGGATGGATGGATGGATGGATGGATGGATGGACGGACGGACGGACGGACGGACGGACGGACGGACGGACGGACGGACGGACGGACGGACGGACGGACGGACCCGGATGGATGGATGGACGGACCCGGATGGATGGATGGACGGACCCGGATGGATGGATGGACCCGGATGGATGGATGGACCCGGATGGATGGATGGATGGATGTTATGCTATGCTATGCTATGCCATGCTATGCTATGCTATGTTATGTTATGTTATGTTGTTATGTTTGTTATGTTATGTTATGTTATTTTGTTATGTTAATCTAGGATCATCATCACAGCACTTCGTACACATCCATAGCTGCTCCGATCTTCTTATGAGAATGTTCTTCAGCACACAGTAACTAATTGTTCCATTTCATTGCTGGTTGACAAATCTTCTCATCGAAGCATATCGCTCTGTTCTGGCAACACTCTGGTCTTAATTCCTAGTTCACACAGTCTAAAATAACTCTGGAGGCAAAACGGGCACTATACAATACAATCTTCATCCCAACGTTGTGCTACCAATGCTAGTCCTAGACCCTAGATACAATAACAATAAGAAAAATAACCTCTACAGAGATGAAATGTGTTAGACGAATGACAGGAAACAGTCTGAGAGATAAGATCAGAAATGAAGAACTGAGAAAACAGCTAGGAATAGCCCCCGCCATAGAATATATAAGGAAACAACAGATACAATGGTTTGGCCACTTGACAAGGCAGAAAGAACAAAACACAACACAACGATCCTTCAACAAGCGTTGTGAGAACAACAGACCCAAGGGTCGACCACGAAAAAGATGGGTCGATGGAATATTAGAAGCACTAGGAAACATAACAGCAGCAGAGGCGAACAGAAGAGCAAAAGACCGCAAATTATATCTCCCCTCGACGCTGAAAGGCAAATGAGGAAGGGAAGAAGAAGAAGACACAGTCTAGATAGCCTTATAATTTGTACTTCTGTCAAAGTCCCTTGTTCGACCCATCTCTCGTAGATTTTAATGATATCTTCCCGATCCATCTGCTGTCCAACAGTTAATATTGTTGAACTGGCCCACTTGCCTGCTCTCTTTTTGTCCGCAACACCAGCATGGCCTGGGACATACGTGAAGGTGATCAATAGGTGATGTTTGGGATCAATACAGAGATCCAATATTTGTAGACATAGTATTAATTTTGCTTTATAACTAAAGTGTGTGATCATCATCAAGTACCATGCATGCTGGCATAGGTGATCATGTCTCTGCACAACTTTCAATCGCGACGGTTATATATCATTTCTGTTGTTGACCTTCTGCCAAGCCCTTCTCTTAAACTGTCTGGTATCTTTTCTCTGTGCTTCCCTCTATCTCATCGTCCCTCAAAGTTGTCACAATATTATATTCCAGCTGTTCCCTTCTCATTGCATGGCTAAAAAATGGTGATTGTTTCTTCATAATACTGCACATTAGCTGTCTTTTTTCATTGACCTCTTTTAGAACGTTTTCATTACTCTTCTTAGCAGCCCATGGTATTCTCAACAATCTTCTGCAAAACCACATGTCTACAGCCTCCTTCATTGATTTTCTTGTCTGTTGTCCTATTGTCCATGAATCAAATCCATATGTTAAGACTGGCTCTACATGATACTTAAGAGCTCTTTTTAAAGTGTGTAATGCTGTTTATGTCAAACAATAATGTGTTCATTATCACAATTTTAGAATATAAATTATACTTGCTTGATGGGGGTACCACTTCTGATGATCTGATTACCTTCTCCAAAAAAAGCTCAATATAAATAGGTTTCTATTAGATAATATAGTAAAAAGTAAAGAGCCTCCGCCACGCCAAGTGGCGTATGGTGTTAGTGACCATAAATTTTACAGACCTTCAACACATGATTTTTGGGGTAATGTGGTCGGTATTACGCCTGTGCTGCTTTACTTTCCCAGAAAAAAATCCGGTACCCGTTTAATGCTGGGTGAACCCGGAAGTCGTCAGTTGGGATCGAACCCTGCCTCTTGTCCTTTGTAGTCCAGTTCACTAACCACTGAGCTATCGCGGCTCCCTACTAGATAATATACATGAGGGTAAACATAAAGCGAGGAAAGTATTGTCTATACAGTGGATTTCTTGATCTTCTGACTCCTGGCTATAGAACAGCAAAGAATTCAGTCTCCGGTCAACACTTTAACATCAAGCACAACAACAATAACATCTCATCAAGCAGAGTGTATGTTACACCCCGCCACTTGCTCCTAATTTACCTGTAACCAATACCCATTTTAACTATTCCTTTTAATTATTACAAATAAATTACTATTACAAAATTTGCTTTTATTAATCTACTATAGTATCCAGAAGTGGGGGGGGGGGGGGTGAGCCTCGGTAGCCTAGTTGGGAAAACCACTCGACTGGACAACCCGTGTTCGATTCCCGCTGGGAGCAGTGTGAATTGTACTCGTGGTTGGAAAAAAAAAAAATACCCCCACGGTCGACCCAGCCGTTGGCAGAAATGGGTACCAAGGTATTACCCTGGGAAGGTGAGGAATGCCGCCTCGCATCTGAGTTTCGATGCTTGAAGCGACACTATACAGAAATCTCCGAACATTTCTGGATAGGTGGCCGAGCACATATGGGTGTAAACTCGCGTGCTAGGACGCCGGTTCAAGTCTCGTACTTGACCTTTACCTTTACCTTTACCTTTACCTTTACCTTTACCTTTACCTTTACCTTTACCTTTACCTTATCCAGAATTTCTAAAGTACGTGCGTAACTATTTCAACTCATTGCATCTTTGATTCAGGCATAAAACACGATATATAATATTACACAGTTGTTTTGGGTAATGTAGGTAAACAGAATGGTGTTTTTATTATAAATATTGAATGAAGAAAATGAATGGAATGTTCAAAGATAGTCAAAGATAATAAAAAGACATGAGATTGTCTTTGTGTAAAATATATAACTTTCATAATATCTATGAATCTCTTCTCTCTTCTACCTTTTAGCTCCCAGTGGAGCATAGGTCTTCAACAAACACTTTCCAAGTCGTTCTGTTTTTTGCAATTCTTTTAAGATCATTCCATGTCTTCCCCATCATCTTCATCTCTGCTTCTCTCTGTCTTCTCCAAGAATTCCTTGGTCTTCCTCTTTGTCTTTTCCCCTGGGGATTCCAAAAATCTATGAATCTAGGTAGTTTTAACTTGTATGTCATTTATCATCGTGTTTATCATTTCTAATCAATATAAACCCAAAATTAATGAAGAGGTCTTACTGTACACATTTTAATATATTATGATCGATTGATGTAAACATCTTGTGGCAATGATTGGCCGACAGGTGTCGTGGTGCAAGAAGCATTACTAATGATCAAAATGGACATCCTGATGGCTGTTAGAGATCAACTCTCACTGGAAAGTGACAATGAGATGGAGAACAACAAACATGTCAGAGAAACTGTGGAACAGGATGTCACAGAGAAATTGTGGAACAGGATGTCACAGAGAAATTGTGGAACAGGATGTCACAGAGAAATTGTGGAACAGAATGTCACAGAGAAATTGTGGAACAGAATGTCACAGAGAAATTGTGGAACAGGATGTCACAGAGAAATTGTGGAACAGAATGTCACAGAGAAACTGTGGAACAGAATGCCATAGAGAAATTGTGGAACAGGATGTCACAGAGAAATTGTGGAACAGGATGTCACAGAGAAATTGTGTAACAGGATGTCACAGAGAAATTGTGGAACAGGATGTCACAGAGAAATTGTGGAACAGGATGTCACAGAGAAATTGTGGAACAGGATGTCACAGAGAAATTGTGTAACAGGATGTCACATAGAAATTGTGTAACAGGATGTCACAGAGAAATTGTGTAACAGGATGTCACAGAGAAATTGTGTAACAGGATGTCACAGAGAAATTGTGTAACAGGATGTCACAGAGAAATTGTGGAACAGGATGTCACAGAGAAATTGTGTAACAGGATGTCACAGAGAAATTGTGGAACAGGATGTCACAGAGAAATTGTGGAACAGGATGTCACAGAGAAATTGTGGAACAGAATGTCACAGAGAAATTGTGGAACAGAATGCCACAGAGAAATTGTGGAACAGGATGTCACAGAGAAATTGTGGAACAGAATGTCACAGAGAAATTGTGGAACAGAATGCCATAGAGAAATTGTGGAACAGAATGCCACAGAGAAATTGTGGAACAGGATGTCACAGAGAAATTGTGGAACAGGATGTCACAGAGAAATTGTGGAACAGGATTTCACAGAGAAATTGTGGAACAGGATGTCACAGAGAAATTGTGGAACAGGATGTCACAGAGAAATTGTGGAACAGGATGTCACAGAGAAATTGTGGAACAGGACACCATGAAGATTGAAAGATTGATTTTAATGAACACTTCGATGGAACAAGCAGTGGAGTTGGTATGGGAATGATGCCAGTCCAAAAATTAAAAGAATTAAAGATGCAAATATTATGTACATATTTGTACATCATCATCAGGTGCCATGCCCATTAGCATTGACAAGCATCTCCCTCCAAATATTCCTGCACTTAACCTTTCCTATCAGTTCATTGTTGATATCTTTCAATGTAAGGAGGCTGTTAAATTATCTAATATTTTCTCTCATGTGTTTTATTGCTATTAAAATTATGTAATATTTTCTCTCATTGGTTTTAAGGCTGTTAAATTATCTAATATTTTCTCTCATTGACTTTTAAGGATGTTCTTGTCTTATATTTTTCTTGTTGTTATGTTTTCAAGTCCTACACTTCTCATGATTTGACCAAAGATGCTAGACTGCTCTTTTTTCCTAATGCATTTCAGTGGTTTTAATTGTACACCAGCCCTACTCAAATTGCCTTCATTAGCTGTTTGTATTGTTCTGAACATTCTTCTGTAGAGCCTAATTTCTGAGGCTTACAATATCCTCTTTCTTGTTTATTAATTATCCATGAATGGCTTTTGTATGACAGGAGAGGATCTATGTAACATTCAATAACACACTTGTGTATTAATCACAAATTAATTAACACATACCTTTTCCTTCTATTATTCCCTATTATTGCCTCGGAAGTTTCCCTATTTAATCATATTTATTTAATATTATTTGTCTCCTATTAATCACAAAGCAAGCTGTCAAGTGAGAAACAGAGGAAAGAGTTCAACCTAGAGAAACACCAAGAAGAAAACTGAGGTGAGAGGCAACAATAGCTGGCATAAGCTCTCTCGGTGACATTGTCAGGCTTGACCAGATAAGAGACTTAAGGCGCGCTACAATGTTGATCTTGTGCAAAGTCTGATGCTTAACAGCTAAAAGCTGTTGGACATGGAGAGTTTAGTAATTCTGCCCTAAATGCCCTCTTCAGCTCCAAAGGACAATAGATAGATAGGTTGATGTATATTAATGAGCAAAAACTGTTTATCTTAGATCCTTCACATAACTTCCATTGGTGTGAGTGCGTGACATCCTGAATGTTGTAGTGCGCCTTTTGGCTGGTTGCCTCCGACTTCAGCACTTAAACTTGCTAGAGCAAACTGTGGTCTTGCTCGGTTGTAGGAAGGCCTGGCCAGTCTTGGTTTTCAGTCCCTGGTGACTGTTAAGCCCCATCCCCACGACAAGGAGCTGGCCTTGATTTACAAGAATTACAAAAGACATTAAAATTCATACAGGAAACGACATTGCTGATATAGACAATACTTCAAGCGAACAAAAGAGAAAGAGAGAGAGAGAGAGAGAGAGAGAGAGAGATCCTTTCACAATGAACATCATTAACCCATCTCAATATGAGTTAACCGTTGTCATCGCAGAACTTAAACGAGTTTACTATATTCAATATCTTCCCACTATCATTTTGCGTATGGTCACTAACATGTTTGTTTAATAATAAAAAATATTTATGTTTTATTTTAATTTCTCATTCTAGTTTTAAATTATTTTTTTATATTATTTATTATTTTAAACATATATCAGTGTGTGTGTTTGATGTTTGTTCCTGCTGAAGGCCTGTTGTGTTGACAAGTCGTTCTAATTTGTGTTGTCCACTAATTACATAGGGAGCCACGATAGCTCAGTGGTTAGTGAACTGGGCTACAAAGGACAAGGGGTAGGGTTCGATCCCAACCGATGGCTTCCGGGTTCACCCAGCCTTAAATTGGTACCGGATTATTTTCTGGGAAAGTAAAGCAGCACGGGCGTAATACCGACCACATTACCCCAAAAATCATGTGCTGAAGGTCTGTAAAATATAGGGTCACTAACACCATATTTCCCTATACGCCACTTGGCGTAACGGGGATACTTTACTTTTTTCTTTTTACTTTTACTAATTACATAAATCTTTAAAGGTACCATTTTTTTAAAACTTTTCTTTTTTTTTTTTTTTTGGCATTTCTGCTGATCACTAACACCATATTTCCCTATACGCCACTTGGCGTGACAGGGGTACTTTTTTTTTTACTAATTACATAAAGCTTTAAAGGTACAATTTTTTTAAACATTTCTTTTTTTTTTGCATTTCTGTTGGTCACTAACACCATATTCCCCAAACGCCACTTGGCGTGACAGGGGTACTTTTTTTTTTACTAATTACATAAAGCTTTAAAGGTACCATTTTTTTAAACATTTCTTTTTTTATGCATTTCTGTTGGTCACTAACACCATATTCCCCAAACGCCTACCAAGGCCTGGAGGAAACCTTTACCTACCATCTCACATCACCTCAAATCTACACAAAAACACCAACATAAACTCCCACATTGTTGATATAATTAACAGAGCTCTTCAGTTTTGGGAATATCAAGAGACACAGATCTCCACAACCCGGCACCACAATCCGTCCAGCGAGCACATCGTCCCTTGGAAGCAACTCAATCTCTTCAGGGTAAGTTACTCTCAAATTTTGACCAATTTCAAGGTTTCATGGCACCAGTTCCACCCCTTGCTTTCCCAGTTCCTTCTCTTACTTTTCTGCTGATACACAAATACAATAAACCAGCTTCTTTCCCAGTTTCCTTTGACTGCTAGTGATAGATGAACAGTGGCGCTACTTCAGTGACAAATGATATCAAAATGATATAGCTACTACTACACATATTTAGAAATGACACTTCTTCTAGTTATCTATTCTCAACATATCTTCTAATGTCATCAATAACGATAACATATCTACAAATTACATATTCACAATTTTACATTCTTATAAAATTAGACCTATGCTTGACATATTCACAATTTTACATTCATATAAAATTAGACCTATGTTTGCTAAAAATTAATCTGTACAAAAGATTATATGGAGATATTTTATGTGTTACCGGGGCCTCATTATGAGGGAGTAAAGAATAGTGACACTGTGACCTTCCAGGCATGTCGTAAGAGGCGACTAAGGAGGTTGATCGATGGCTTGACAAGCTGTCATTGTAAAAAGTATTGTTATGGAAACAGAGCCATAGATTTTGGAAGCAGTAATCTCTGCAATATGTGCCATTTTGGCACGCAAGGTTTCTGTTTTTAAGATTGTGGTTTTCGGCTCGAAAGGACAATAGATAGATAGAGATATATTGTCAAGAATATTCTTGTTCAACATATTCAAAAAGTATAGTTTACTTTCCCCTTAAGAAAGGTAATAAAATATGCACAGATAATAAGGTAGCAATTTTTGTGTGTGATAACCAATTGTAGTCATTCCTTTGATTCTATCTATTGTCCTTTTGAGCCAAAGACAGCACATAGGGCAGTAATTCTAGACTCTTGTGTCCGGCAATCTTCCAACTGTCAAACCTTGCACAGTACCTGCATTGTGTCTCGCCACATGGCTCTCTCAGGGTTAGTTGCTCAATCTCAGTGAGGGAGCTTTATGCCTGCTGCTGCTGTTGTTGCATCTCACTTTAATGTTCTTTTTAGTGTTTCTCAAGGCCTCGCCTCTTTTTCTGTTACCCTCTGGTTCCCATTCAAGGGCCTGCTTTAAGATTCTTTTGTTATCTCTTCTCATGGCCAACATGTGACCGCCTCTTCTCTTGATTATAGTTGATGTTTTTTATTGCTTTGTCATTTTCCTTATTTCTACACAAGTCTTAAACTCATTCCATGGTATACCTTTGATTCTTCTTTTTTCTTTCCTCATCTGCCTTTCAGCATTGAGGGGAGGTATAATCTGCAATCTTTTGCTCTTCTGTTCACCTCTGCTGCTGTTTCCTAGTATTTCTTAAATTCTGTCAATCCATCTTTTTCATGGTCGGCCGTTGGGTCTGGTGTTCTCGCAATGTTTATTGAAGACTCGTGTTTTGTATTAATCTTACTGCCTTATCAGTTGGCCAAACCATTTTATCTGTTGTTTCTTTATATATTCTATGGCAGGGGTTATTCCTAGCTTTTTACTCAGTTCTTCATTTCTGATCTTATCTATCAGGCTGTTTCCTGTCATTCGTCTAACACATTTCATCTCAGTAGAGGTTATTTTCAAAGTAGAGTTTATTTTATTTATCTTTTATTTATTTACCTTTAATTAAGAATAAAATAGAGCCAGATTTCTAAGTCTATTTCACACATTATTTCTATATTACATAGATACACATTATTTCTATATTACAAAGGTGAACATTATTTATATATTACATAGATAAACATTATTTCTATATTATATAAATCTATCTATCTATTGTCCTTTCAAGCCGAAGACGGCACATAGGGCAGAACCACAATCTCAAAAGCAGAAACCTTGTGTGGCACATATTGCAGAGATCACTGCTTCTAAAATCTATGGCTCTGTTTCCATAACAATACTTTTTACAATGACAGCTTGTCAAGCCATCGATCAATCTCCTTAGTCGCCTCTTATGACATGCCTGGAAGGTTACAGTGTCACTATTCTCTACTTCCCTCATAATGAAGCCCCGGTAACACACGGGATATATTATATAAATACAAGTGCAAAAATTCATTTTATTTTACACTGACTCTGTAGGCCTATAGGTATGGTGTTTCACTTGTTACAAAGCCTGACATTTCTTTAGTGGTCTTACCACTAAACACTTGGTCCATCAGAGTATATGAACCCATGTTCCAGCTGTCCCATGTGAACTCTCACGTACTGTACACTAACACTCACGACCAACAGCTGTATTGTGTAGGCACACTCAGCCAAATGACAGAGATCAGCAGAGAGGCATATCAGGCAGGCTTGTCATAACAATTATGCACCACACGCACACTACAAATATTTCTTTTCATTTCTCACACAATGAACATACTCCTGTTCAGATTTCATTTCAATATATTTGCTGATGCTAGAATTATTAAGGAAATTATGGGTTACGTAGCAAGTTAGACCTACTCCCAATATAAATAATTAGTACTTTTCCAATTGACACTTCTGTAGATGACACATCTGTAATTGATACATCTGTAATTGAAGCATCGTTATCTGAAATAACTGTATTGTAAATAATACTTTACTAAATCACACTTCTGTAGTTTATACTTCTATAAATGACACATCTGTTATACACACCAGTGTAAATTAATGGGTATAGTTTACACACAGTAAATAATCTGTTTTTAAATATTACATAAATACTTGACACATTATTAATTGTTGATGCACGTGTAATGATACTTTTGTATATAAAATATATGCCAATTACATTTCTGAAATAAAATATGCTTAATTATAACATCTATAAATAGAAAACATATAAACGACAATTTATAATAATATAGACATATATAATTAGTACAATTTTAAATGACCACCTTTATAAATGACAAAGTTGTCATTTTAAAATTAATAAATGACACATTTGAGAATGAAAAGTACCTCCTTCATCTACTTGTCTGCTTCTGTCATTTATTGCAAATCTTCCACATCTTCAAGGCCTCTGTTTTACAAAATTCTAAACACAAGTCCATTAAGAAATGTCATCTAAATGATGCAAGGATTACATTTGAAATTATTTTTGTGACCCTATCTGTACAGCTGCAACAATATGCCCATATTGATATATATATATATATATATATATATATATATATATATATATATTGATATATATATATTGATATATATATATTGATATACTAAATTACAAATATGGTCGTTAGATATATTTTACTATTGTTTATATACTCGTATGTAGATATGATTCAATAAGTTATTTAAACAATTTTAACGTAAATAAAGCAGTCGGGTATATTTTAAGAGTTTTAATTTTAAGAACATAAAGGGTTGCATTATGAGTACTGAAAACAGATAAAATTATATTCTCGTTTATGATTATTATTATTATTATTATTTTATATTGATTAAAATTTATCTTTATTTTTATTATCATATAAATTACATAAATTATTTGTACCATTCAGTAGGCGGAGCCTGTTTGCACAGCAGATTTGATATACTTGTAAGAGAAACATATTTGAGGTTTTGGGCTGAAAGTTAAATTTAAAAAAAAAAAAAAAAAAAAAAAAATCATGCCAATAATTTAAAAAAAAAAAATACTTTTAAAATACTTCAATTTTAGATTTTTTTTCATTTTTCACATTTTAGGTAACAAGTTATTTAAAATGCCTTTGTTTTCCATAAATTACTAATTTGAGTTCTGTATTTTACCAAACAAATTTTTTTACTCATAATGACTTTCTTAGTGCATTTCTTTAAATGTAATAGAGTCCAGGAAAATATATTTGATTTCAGTCATATTACTACTAAAATAATTACCGCTAAATTAATTACTGCTAAATTAATATTTAAAATACATGATTTCCTCTTCTTCATCTTCTCTGCACGCTTGGTAATTATTAATGTAAAAGCACATGTATAAGTAGTTTGAAGATTATATTTACGTATAATCACAGTTTAATAATGCTTGAGCACATATTACTTATATTATTGCACTGCTTCAACAAACTTGTAATGTTAATATTACTCATATTCTTACAAATGTAATGTAAACTAACTATAGTACTTTCAATGTACTTATAATTATATTAAAATATAAAAGTACAGCACCATAGCATAAGAAAATGTAGTTCCATTCAATTTGTTAAAGATTATTTTTACTAAGTACCATTTATATACTCAAAATGTAGAGTAAAAGAATACGTCACTCCTTTGAATGAAAGAGATGGGAGTTAAGATGGGCACAGCCAGAAACGAGAAACTTAGTGTGCATAAGAAGACTAATCAACCAACACAGAACTGGAGTCGTCAGTCGCTGGACGTTGCAGGACTTGCTGAGGAGGGGATCTGAGGACCTATGGACATGTTCAGTGTGCAATGATGATGACCCGCAAATAACTCAATAGTAAAAAAAAATATTAATTAAAATGGAATGGAGATATTGTAAGATCTACAGGCCTTGCTAAAACCACTTTTCAGGGGACAGTACCAGGGAAACAGAGACAAGGAAACAAGGAAAATGGTGGGAAGACAATATCAGAGAATACCCCCGTCACGCCAAGTGGCATATAGGGAATATGGTGTTAGTGACCATAAATTTTACAGACCTTCGGCACATGATTTTTGGGGTAATGTGGTCGATATTACGCCCGTGCTGCTTTACTTTCTCAGAAAAAAATCCGGTACTCATTAAAGGCTGGGTGAACCCGGAAGACATCGGTTGGGATCAAACCCTACCCCTTGTCCTTTGTAGTCCAGTTCACCAACCACTGAGCTATCGCGGCTCCCCGGAGAATGGACATGATTAACGTTAATCAAGTCTCAGAAAGCAGCTCTTAATCGTAAAGGTTGGAGGAAAAGTGTGAAGACATCATTAAGAGTTGCCACAATGACCAACCAAGGTTATGGAACTGTTCTTGATGACTATGTCAGTTATGAACTACTTAAAGCTTAATTTAAAAAAGCATTAAATTTAAATTACAAATATCTTTGAGTTTCATTTTAAAATGTTATCGAGCACAAAATTGTACAATTTAGCTGAACATTCGCACATACACATTTGCAATAAGTAAATTGTACATTGAAATATTTTAAAAATATTTTTGCTAATTTTTTAGTAATCTTGTTTCAAGTACTTTTTATAGTCCAGTTTGTAAAGTTTTTCAATTCATTCATTTCTATAGCTCAGTATGTGAAGTTTTTCAATTCATTCATTTTTAGAGTTTGGTATGTGAGGTTTTTCAATTAATTCATTTTTATTGTCCAGTATGTAATGTTTTTCATTTAACTCATTTTTATAGTCCAGTCATTTAACTCATTTTTATAGTCCAGTATGTAAAGTTTTTCATTTAACTCATTTTTGTAGCCGAGTATGTGAAGTTTTTCATTTAACTCATTTTTATAGCCCAGTACATGAAGTGTTTCATCTAACTCATTTGTATAGTCCAGTAAGTTTTTCAATTCATTCATTTTTATAGTCCAGTATGTAAAGTTTTTCATTTAACTCATTTTTATAGCCCAGCATGTGAAGTTTTTCATTTAACTCATTTTTATAGTCCAGTATGTGAAGTTTTTCATTTAACTAATTTTTATAGTCCAGTATGTAAAATTTTTCATTTAACTCATTTTTATAGTCCAGTATGTAAAGTTTTTCATTTAACTCATTTTTATAGCCCAGTATGTGAAGTTTTTCATTTAACTCATTTTTATAGCCCAGTACATGAAGTGTTTCATCTAACTCATTTGTATAGTCCAGTAAGTTTTTCAATTCATTCATTTTTATAGTCCAGTATGTGAAGTTTTTCATTTAACTCATTTTTATAGTCCAGTATGTGACATTTTTCATTTAACTCATTTTTATAGTCCAGTATGTGAAATTTTTTATTTAATTCATTTTCATGGTCCAGTATCATTAAAGCTTTTCAGTATTTCTTTTTCATTATTATAGCCCAGTAATGAAAGATTTTCAAAAATATTTTCACTCACATCTATAACCCAGTTGTGTAAAGTTTTTCAATATTTTTTACTCATTTTTTATAGCCAATTAGTGTAAAGTTTCCCACTTTTTTCGACTCATTTCCATAGTCAAGAAGGGCGAAGTTTTTCAATATTACCACTCATTTTTATATTCAGATAAATGTAGAGTTATTTTTGTTCAGTATTTATACTTGTAAAACGTATCATTTTTAGTGTTACACTTGCTCAATATTTTAATTCAATTTAGATGGATGACAGTCAAATTTTGCCTGAAATCTCAAGCACTTTTATTGTTATTTTTCCAATAAATATAACGTTGTAAACGTTACAGATTGTTGCGTCACTCCAAAAGTGTTGACTCCTGTTTTTATTTTTTCATTAATGATATCCTACAGTGCTGTTAAAAAAAAGTAAAAAAAAAAGTAAAGTACCCCCGTCACGCCAAGTGGCGTATATGTAATATGATGTTAGTGACCATAAATTTTACAGACCTTCGGCACATGATTTTTGGGTAATGTGGTCGGTATTACGCCCGTGCCGCTTTACTTTCCCAGAAAAAAAATCCGGTACCCATTAAAGGCTGGGTGAACCCGGAAGCCGTCGTTTGGGATCGAACCCTACCTCTTGTCCTTTGTAGTCCCGTTCACTAACCACTGAGCTATCGCGGCTCAGTGCTGATAAAGGCACAGTCAACATGTTTAGATGCTTCCTGTCATTGTCAACAAAAATATAGGAAATCTGGCACGAGATGGTTATGGTGTAGCAGTCTGCATCCAACGCATGTCAGAAACAAAGGGATGTGATTGAATTTATCACTTTCAAGACTGGATGCCAAAGTTGTTTCACTTTCGTCTGAGGGTTGTGAATGGAGAGATGACCGTCAGTGTGAAGATCATGAAATCAAAATAGCTTTAAGTTTCAAGAAAGGTGACACATTATTAATTACTGATAAATCACTAACTGATTGCAAGGTGATGCAAAGAACAATAGACATAGAAACAAAGCTGAACGCATTCGAAAATAAATGTCTAAGGAAAATATTTGGTATAGCGTGGAACGAATTCAAAACAAACGAGGAAATTAGAGAAATCGCCAATCAACCACTAATATCTTCAGTAATAAAGAAAAGACGATGGTCATACGTTGGACATGTGATGAGAAGAGATAATAACCGAATAGCAAAGCAAGCCCTCATATGGGAAACAACGGGTAAGAGGAAAAGAGGAAGACCCAGAGAGACACTGAGAAGAACATTGATGAGAGAGGCAAGAGCAGCAGGAATCGGCTCCCTCAATGAGATAGAGCTGCTTGCACAGAACAGGGAGAATTAAAAACTGTTAGAGCAAAAATTCAGATAAGAGAAGGAGTATCTTGGTCTACGACTACTGGCCGGCTACGGCTCGAAAGGTCAATAGATAGATAGGTAGATTGCAAGGCGACGTCAGTATAAGAACGTGAACAGAGTTCATTTGATATGAAAGAAAAAAAAACAGTAAATTACTCAGGATGAGTTTAGGCGTTTTGTTGGTATTGGGCACCGTGAAGTTGGAAATATCATTACTGTTATCGGCTACAGGTACATATGTGCACAGTGGATGTTTAATACTTAACTGCAGGTCAGTATGTTAACCAGGAGATGGCGTTAATCTGCACTGACAGACTGAACTAGTTCATAGATTGCACAAATGTTCCATGCAATAATAGTTTTATTTAATTGTACATGTCCAAACATGTTGTTAACTTGACTAAACTGTACTTGTTGTATTGATCCAATAAATAGTTTTTTTTTTTTTTTTTTTTTTTTTTTTTTTTTTTTTGTAAGAAATGATCGGAGTCAACATTTCTGGACTGACAGACCTTAGGTTGATTTAACGGTATTGTAACATTGTGTATTGTAACACAACCTTACCATCAAAATAGCCACCAAAGGTTGCGGCGGTCCAACGGTGGGATTTTTAGGACAGAGTCCAAACTGGAGACGAGAGCAACTGAGGAGAATGGGCGAGACCATCGACAACGCTCACCCTTCGGCCAAAAGTGGGTTATGTTATTTCTTATATTTTGTGAAAAATTGTACTGGTTATGACGGTTAACACCGGGAAACTAACATTTTTTTTTCTCCTTCGTTCAATATTAATTCTTTGCCGTTGTACATATTTTTCTGTTTCTAAATTTTATTTCAACAAACGATGATGACATAGTTAATTACTTTTGGTTGTAAAAATAAAAACCGTTAGGCATATTGGTAAACTATATGGTCTATGGCGTCCTGACAGATGTTTGGTAGCAAGCAATCGTGATATTGTAAGTCTTTGTTGGATCTGAAACAGAAATAAAAAAAAAAAATGGCACAGCAACTTTCGAGGCAGTGCTGATATCAAATTCAGAAGACAAAAGGCGTAGGAGAAAGGAGATAATGTCAGGTACCACAAATACTCAACTCAAATGTTAAGTCGGTCCTATTGTATACATGTGAAACATGAACAACAACAAAATTGATAATCACGAAGATACAGACTTTCATTAATAGACGCTTACGCAGAATAAAAGGATGGAAATGGCAGGACAAAATCACTAACATAGAATTATGGAAATGTACCAGTCAAATACCAGTGGATAGAAGTAGAGATGAAGATGATTGGGAAGACATGGAATGATCTTAAAAGAATGGCAAAAAACAGAATGACTTAGAAAGTGTTTGTTGAAGACCTATGCTCCACTGGGAGCTAAAAAGGTAGAAGAAGAAGACCACAAGTACATCTTGTTATTTCTGTGGATGGATCTGTCTACCCACTATTGGCAGATTCAGCAACGAAAGAAGCTGTTCAGTAAATCAGCATCCATCATTAAACACTAATATTTTTACCAAACTACTGACTTATCATGATACTTGTAACCAGCCGTCTGTCAAGACGCCAAAGGCCATATATGATCTCAAACATACGCTGTAAAGAATACACTTCAAATGAACAGATAAGAGACGGATCAAAACAAGAAAACGTGTTGAGCTTTGTAAGAAGAAAACGGAAGTACATTGGTCATGAGCTAAGAATGAATGAAGAAAAACCTTCCCCGAATAGGCATTCATGTGGAAACCGTCTGGTAAAAGAAAACAAGGTAGACACCGAGGCTCTGTCTGAAAAGTGTTCATTGTTGCAGTTTCCTCATAATTCCAAGTCCCGCTTGCTGCCAGAGCTACTGAGTTTAGAGCTCTGTGCACACCGTGAGCTGTGTTTTTCATCCGGATCGTATTTCAATATTCCGATTCCTTGCGATGAACGATGATATCGTGTGACAAAGGACAGTTCAGCTTCGTTCACTTTCGGTGCCGCTTGGCTTTATGTCTTTTGGCGTGTGCTGTAGCTGCTATGATGAGGACTTTTTTGGATCCTTCAGTGAGATGAGTTTTTATTCAGATGAATTTACTAGTACGGGCGTTTGAGCAATTATGGATTTTAATTCCTTTGCAGTGATACCGGAGCCTTCGACTAACCATAACCACTAGGTAGACCAAGATAAACGCTAGGCAAAACAATTAATAGGGAGGACTCAACCATGGGACAAAGAAACAACAAGTTAATCGCGGAGAACTATGAATTCCGCTCTGTGTGCCGTCTACAGCCCGAGAGGAAAGTTAACGAATCCTGATTAGTTAATCTGGAGTTTGGTAAGATAGGAATATAGTGATTTATGCTGGATGCTGTTTTACTGAACAATTGACATATGCCAATATTGAGTTAGACAGATCCGGCCGCAGAATGAACAAGATACACATGTGATCCCCGGCCTCATTTCATTTTTCCTTTGTCTCTAGTCTTCTGACTTTGATGAATATTGTTGTGCCACGCAGTAGTTTCGTGAACTTTAGCAACAGAACAAATCTCAGTTCATGTCAGACGCTGATACAGTTTCTGTGTGCAGAGTTACGTAAAATAATAGACATTATAGCCATAGTGGTTGGAATACAATAATGGATATTATAGTCATAGTGGTTGAAATACAGTAATAGATATTATAGTCATAGTGGTTGGAATACAATAATAGATATTATAGTCATAGTGGTGGGAATACAATAATAAATATTATAGTCATAGTGGTTGAAATACAGTAATAGATATTATAGTCATAGTGGCTGGAATACAGTAACAGATATTATAGTCATAGTGGTTGAAATACAGTAACAGATATTATAGTCATAGTGGTTGGAATACAGTAACAGATATTATAGTCATAGTGGTTGGAATACAGTAACAGATATTATAGTCATAGTGGTGGGAATAAAATAATAAAAGCAAAGGCCTTAGTATTAACAACAAGAAGACAAAAGTAATGGCCCTAGCAAAGAAAATTGACATCTCTGTTTACTTGCGTTCACTGGATGAGCAAAGAAAATCGACATCTCTGTTTACTTGCGTTCACTGGATGAGCAAAGAAAATCTACATCTCTGTTTACGTGCGTTCACTGGATAAGCAAAGAAAATCGACATCTCTGTTTACGTGCGTTCACTGGATGAGCAAAGAAAATCGACATCTCTGTTTACGTGCGTTCACTGGATGAGCAAAGAAAATTGACATCTCTGTTTACTTGCGCTCACTGGATGAGCAAAGAAAATCGACATCTCTGTTTACTTGAGTTCACCGGATGAGCAAAGGAAATCGACATCTCTGTTTACTTGAGTTCACCGGATGAGCAAAGGAAATCGACATATCTGTTTACTTGAGTTCACCGGATGAGCAAAGAAAATCGACATATCTGTTTACTTGAGTTCACCGGATGAGCAAAGGAAATCGACATCTCTGTTTACTTGAGTTCACCGGATGAGCAAAGAAAATCGACATCTCTGTTTACTTGAGTTCACCGGATGAGCAAAGGAAATAAACATCTATGTTTACTTGAGTTCACCGGATGAGCAAAGGAAATAAACATCTCTGTTTACTTGAGTTCACCGGATGAGCAAAGGAATAGTTCGATATTGTTGTTATCCTCCCTTAAAAGGTCATTAAGTGGGCGTGGCTGCGTTTTCTTGTGGTTTGCTATATAACTGATGTTGTTGACGGAATGCCACGAGTTGATGCGGGCAGGATGCCCTTTGACTCATTGATGTGGCGGGTTGTAATGGCTTTCTTGACATTCCCGGCTCTTACTGGAGAAATTGGAGTTCGTCTATCGCAGGCTATGCTGGGAAACTACTAGTCCAGTCCAGAGGTACTGCAATACTGGGTCTTCTATATCAGCAAGAGCCACCACTACAGGGAACACGGCGATCCTAGCTTCTGTTTGCCAGCTTGTTTTGACGCAGACTGTTACCAGGGGAGACCACAAGGAGGTAACTGCTAGGTCTTGGTCAGCTGATGGTGCGCCGACTCTGCTATTGCGACCTTAGGTCACAGGCGCTTCTGCTCCCCCGCAGTATAACTGTAATATTTGCGAATTTCGGCCCAACCCATCCTTTTTAAGCACGACATTTTGAGCCCTGGATTGCCTTCCCTCTACGATCCTTACTAATTTGGCCAGACTAGTCCGGTTAATCTGTTTCTAGGAGCACCTGGGAGAGGTGGAGTAGTATCTGGATAGTTCTGGTTCATAGTTCCAGCCACAAGCCATCAGCTATGATTCGCTGAAAACTTTCAGCTCTATTTCTGGATGGCACCTTACCACCTAGACATCTTTGAAATGCAGAATTTAATTTAAAGTGTATTCCCTTTGGAGGCGCCACTAGTCTTGAAATGACCAGTGCTGTCTTTGACCTTATTAACATGGTAGATGGCCCAGGCAAAAGCAGCTTTCTAAAAATATGAGGAAGATACTGTGCAATCCGTTTTTGACAATAGCAACAAGAAAAGAGTTCTTAAGTGTTATGTAGAGCCAGTCTTAACATATGGATGTGAATCATGGACAATAGGACAACAGACAAGAAAATCACTGGAGGCTGTAGAAATATGGTTTTACAGAGGAATGTTGAGAATACCATGGACAGCAAATGAGAGTAATGAAAACGTTCTGAGAGAGGTCAAAGCAAAAAGAGAGCTAATTTCCAATCTTAGGAAGAAATAATCATCATTTTTCTACCATGTAATGAGAAGGGAACAACTAGAATATATTGTGACAACTGGGAAAATTGAGGGACGAAGAGATAGAGGGAAGCAAAGAGAAAAGATACCAGACAGCTTTAAGAGAATTGCTTGGCGGAAGGTCAACAACAGAAATGATAAATAACTGTCGAGATCTAAAGTTGTGGAGAGACGTGATCACCTACACCAGCAGGCTTGGTATTCGATGATGATGATGATGATGACGACGATGAAAGTACTTATAGAAATGAAATCGGTTAGCAATGTCAATTAATTGAAATACCTGTAAAAGATGTTCGCTTTAGATCATAGATGAACAAGAGAGTTGAGAGGTTAATCATCATCATCATCAGGTGCCATGTCGGTTGGAGGAGGCGATCATCTATCTCCACATCACTTGGTCCCTCATACATGCCATAATTTCAGTCGGTGATCTTTCATTATGACATTTGGATAAGTTGTTCAATATTGTTTCTCTCTTGATTTTCCTCTGTTCCTCTTTCCGTTCATTTTGCATGTTGTTATAGTATTCTCAATGTCTTCTTTTCGCATCACATGCCCAATAGATGTAGATTGTCTCTTCATTATAATTTTGACATTTCTGGTTTCTCCAGCTTGTTTTAAACATTCCTACATATCAACATTTGAAACCTTCAATTTTCTGCTCTGTTTTCTTATTTAATGTCCATGTTTCTGCATTTTACATGAATGTTGATTAAATATAGTAATTTGCTTTTTCAAATAGAAAAAGAGGATTAATATAAAATCTAGATTACAATTAAAATAAAGGTAAAAATGAATTTAAAAAACATAGGTAGAGGAAAACTACGACTTTCACATTATTTATAGCGTCGAATTAATCGGCAAATTATTAATTATACGTGAAGTATAACTTAGAACGTATGTAGGAGCACACAGATTTCTCTGAACGGTTAAAATGCGCATGAGAACCGAGAACACACATATTTGTGACTATGTGTACATACCCTATTGATGCAGACAGCATTTGCACCAGATTAAAATAGCCAATAATAGCGTAGTGATGGAGGAAGGTGATGTGTTCAAACGGTATTAAGGTCAGGCAGAACTCAGTCGAAGCTGTGAACTAAATTATCTGACTACTGTGTGAGCATGTTTGCTAACAAATATATCAAACAACAGTCGTGTCGTGTGTAGTGATGTTCAGTAAGTGTGTAACATAACAAACAAGTTTGAAATACAATTATATACAAATAGAAATAGTTTAATTATATAATTTGCGCGAGTTGATAATTCACAATGATGTATTTACAATTTCATATCCTTTTGGCGAGTTGAAGAAATCACGTGATTTTTACGCCTTATTATCGGATGAGCAAACAGATATGTAAACAATATTTATCATTTTAATGTTATCACATTATGATAAACTTTTCTTATATCTCTTAAAGGTACATTTTTCCGTTCATAGTTTTTCCTTTAGCATTTTCTGAATAATAATTATTATTTTCTAAACTTTCGATTACTAACCACTATACACAATGTTTAGTGTAGCATTTGTGATTCGCTCAGTCACTGCTGTTGATACTTCTCTGCATATTGGCAATGATAAATCGCTTCTTATATACTACTATAATTATTAGCTTCACTACTAATACTATAATCACTAATACTATAATCACTAATACTATATAGTATTACTAAAACCGCTGTTACAACGACTATTACCACTACTACATCTACTACTTATACTAGTGCTAATACTTGTACTACTACAACTACAACAACTACTATTACTAATACTACTACTACTGTTACTACAGCTACTACTATTACTGATATTACTAATGCTACTACTACTTGTATACTACTACCGCTGCTACTACTACTACTACTACTACTACTACTTCCACTACTACTATCGCTGCTACTACTAGTAGTAGTAGTTACTAATGCTGCTGCTGCTATTACTACTATTAATGCTACTACTACTACTTCTACAATTGCTACTACTACTACTATTGTCACTACAACTACTACTACTACTATTGTCACTACAACTACTACTACTACTATTGTCACTACAACTACTACTACTACTACTATTGCTACTGCTACTACAATTATCACTACAACTACTACTACTACTACTACTACTATTGCTACTACTACTACTATTGTCACTACAACTACTACTATTGCTACTACTACTACTATTGTCACTACAACTACTACTACTACTACTACTACTATTGCTACTGCTACTACTATTGCTACTACTATTGCTACTACTATTGTCACTACAACTACTACTACTACTGCTACTACATGTACTATTGCTACTACTACTACTATTGTTACTACTACTTCTACAACTACTACTACTATTGTTACTACTACTTCTACAACTACTACTACTATTGCTACTACTACTTCTACAATTGCTATTACTACTAC